>PVJI01012100.1:0-53206 GCA_004026765.1 Micronycteris hirsuta | reverse complement strand
TATTCAGGAACTGCAATGAAGGACACATGGACAAAACCAAGGGGGAGGGGGGAAGCAAGGGAGGGAGGTGGGTTTGACTGGGGTGGGGTGGGGGGAGGGTAAATGCGGACAACTGTAATTGAACAACAATAAAATAATTTTAAAAAAAAGAAATAAAAGTATTGTTTATATAGAGAACTGTTAAGTAATCTACAAAAACACTAATAAAACCAATAGGTGAATTTAACAAATTCACAGGATACAAGACCAGTACATAAAAATTAATTGTATTTCTATGTACTAGAAAGGAACAACTGGAATATTAAATTTTTTAAAAGAACTTAATTAAAAACAGCATCAAAAATTAATTACCAAAGAATGAATCTCATAAAAGATGTGCAAGTCTTCTCTATTAAAAATTAAAGATCTAAATAAATGAGGAGATACCATGTCCACTCTCTCAATGTGTTTATAACTCAATGCAATATTAATTAAAATCAACCCAGCAGGCTTTTTTGAAGAAACTGCTACACTGATTCTAAAGTATATGGCCATGTAAAAGACCTAAGATGGCCAGGAAAGCCTTGAAGAAAGACCAAAGTTGAAGCACCTGGACTACAAGACTCCACGGTTTACCATAACGCTGCAGTCATCAGGACAGTGAGGTATCAGTGTCGGGCAAGGGGAGAAGGAACTTGAAGTGTGACAGAGAAATAAGAGACATTCAGGATCACCAGGCATATTTCTTTAATGGAATTACAGAAATAAAAATATAATTAAAATGTACAACTCAGTGGATAGATTAAATTAGAAACAGCTAGAGAGATGATCAGCAAAACAGAAAACAGATTTGAAGAAAATGTCCAGAATGCCCCTGAGACAGAAATGGAGGTGGGAAAAACAAAACGGAAAAGTGAAGTGCAGTACAGAATGGAGTGAAAATGTTGACCATGTGTCTTGTTCAAGTGAGAGAATAGAGTGAATGACGAAGAGACAATATTTGAAGAGACAAAAAGGAAAAAGTGAAGGTTTTACCAAAACTGATAAAAGAAATAAAACTAAAGATTCAAGAAAGCCCCAAGCAGGGTAATTAAAAGAAACCCCTTTGTTGATGCATCAAAGGCAAAGAATACCAAAGATCCTCTCACGTGGGCTCCGTGACGGGAAGGAGCACCGCCCAGCACATAATGACCGTGTATAAATACATGTGTGGTGAATAAATTAAATAGGAAATGTTCAAAGAAGTCCAAGAAAAAGATCTATTGCCTACAAAGAAATATTTAGATTGATAACTGACTTTGTAGCAACAATGAAAGCCACGTGAAAGTGAATTAGTATTTTCAAAGTGCTGATAGTAACTGCCAACTTAGAATTCTGTACCCAGAAAAAAAGCTACATTTAAATAAATAAAGGTAAAATAAAGGCATTTGTGAAGAGAAAGAGAAACTATTAACCAACAAAGTAAGCTTTTAAAGGATGGACTTCATTCAGAAGGTTCCAGAAAAAGGTTTCAGGTCCAAGAAGAGACAGGAACAAATAAATGGTAAATATATGGGTAAATCTAAACAAAAATTGATTTTATTAAACACGTTACTGAATATATCAGGTTTTAAAAAAAGAATTAAAATACTGAACAATGACAAATAAGTCTGGAGACAGGTAACAATATTCTCAGAAACTTGCTTTGTTCAGGAGAAAGGCAAAGATGTTAACTAAGTTTAAAATATTGTCAGATACATAATATATTTGTACATGTTATAGTCTTTTTTGTGTATAACATTATTATGTGTAATATTACATATATGTATATTTCTAGGGAAATAAAAATAGAAACATAATTTTAGTATAACTTCTCAATAAGCAGAGGAAAAAGGAAATAAGGATAAAAATATCTCAATCAAGGCAAAATAAAATAGGAACAGAAAGGAAAAAACACTAGAAAAATTGTAAAGCATAAAAAGTCTAATTTGATGGCAGAAATGAATCTAAATATGTAAATCAGAATAATCCTAAATGGGTTAAACTCTCTGGTTAAAAGACAAAGATTGTAACAACAGATTAAAACCCAGTTATACGGGCCCTGACTGGCATAGCTCAGTGGTTTGAGTGCAGGCTGCGAACCAAAGGGTCGCAGGTTCGATTCCCAGTCAGGGCACATGCCTGGGTTGCGGGCCAGGTCCCCAGTGGGGGCCACGTGAGAGGCAACAGCACACTGACTTTCTCTCTCTCTCCTCCCTCCCTTCGCCTCTCTAAAAATAAATAAATAAAATCTTTAAAAAAATCATAAAACCAGTTATATGGGTTGCAGAAGGGCTCTGCCTGGCAGCCTGCAGGGGTTCTCTGTTCCGGTGCAGCCTCTGGGGTCAGGATGGGGTAGAACAAGAACAAGGATGAATATTTATTCGCTGACATCCTCCTTGATATTCAAGAGGAATTAATATGTCTTACAGAGATGCATGCAGCAAAACAGAATTTTTTATGATCAAATCAAAGCTAAAGGAAAACAGGTTGAAGATATAAGATGAAGTCAGATTAGCTAACAGCACATCCACAAAGCCTCGCTGGAAGTTGGCTGGTGGGTTAACTCTGAGACTCCTAGCAGCAAAAGCCAAGAGGAAAACAGGGACGTTATTATCTCATTCCCAATGTCCAGAGCATTAAGAACAAATCAGTAAGGGGAACAGCAGCTTTCCCTGGTGCAGAGACCTGAGGGAAACTAGTCTCCAGTGCAAGGGACGCATGCAAGGTAATGAATACCACTTTCGATATATCCATATAACAAATTCAAGGACCTATTTTTTTTGTTCTATTTTTTCATGTCCTTCAGTGAAGACCAATATGAAAGCCATTCTGAGGGCCAAGAGAGTAAAGTCCAAACACACAGCTCTCTGGTGTCCTGCTTGTTCCAAGTACATTTTTTTAAATATATTTTATTGATTATGCTATTACGGTTGTCCCATTTTCCCCCCTTTATTCCCCTCTGCCCTGCACACCCCCTCCCACTCTCATTCCCCCCTTTAGTTCGTGTCCATAGGTCATATATATAAGTTCTTTGGCTTCTACATTTCCTATACTATTCTTAACCTCCCCCTGTCTATCTCCTACCTACCATTTATGCTACTTGTTCTCTGTACTTTTCCCTCTCTCTCCCCCTCCCACTCCTGCACTGATAACCCTCCATGTGACCTCCATTTCTGTGATTCTGTTCCTGTTCTAGTTGTTTTCTTAGTTTGTTTTGGTTTTGGTTTTGGTTCGGTTGTTAATAACTCTGAGTTTGTTGTCATTTTAGTGTTCATATTTTTTATCTTCTTTTTCTTAGATAAGTCCCTTTAACATTTCATATAAGGACTTGATGATGATGAACTCCTTTAATGACCCTATCTGGGAAGCACTTCATCTGCCCTTCCATTCCAAATGATAGCTTTGCTGGTTAGAGTCATCTTGGATGTAGGTCCTTGCCTTTCATGACTTCTAATACTTCTTTCCAGTCCCTTCTTGCCTGCAAGGTTTCTTTTGAGAAATCAGCTGACAGTCTTATAGGAACTTCTTTGTAGGTAACTCTCTCCTTTTCTCCTGCTGCTTTTAAGATTCTCTCCTTATCTTTAATCTTGGCTAATGTGATTATTGTGTGCCTTGGTGTATTCCTCCTTGGGTCCAACTTCTTTTGGACTCTCTGAGCTTCCTGGACTTCCTAGAAGTCTATTTCCTTTGCTAGATTGGGGAAGTTCTCTTTCATTATTTGTTCAAATAAGTTTTCAATTTCTTGCTCTTCCTCTTCTCCTTCTGGTACCCCAATGATTCAGATGTTGGAATGTTTAAAGCTGTCCCAGAGGTTCCTAAGCCTCTCCTCATTTTTTTGAATTCTTGTTTCTTCATTCTTTTCTGGTTGAATGTCTCTGTCTTCCTTCTGGTCCACACCATTGATCTTAGTCCCAGTTTCCTTCCCGTCACTGTTGGTTCCCTATACATTTTCCTTTATTTCACTTAGCATAGCCTTCATTTTTTCATCTAATTTGCAACCAAATCCAACCAATTTTGTGAGCAGCCTGATTACCAGTGTTTTGAACTGTGCATCTGATAAGTTAGCTATCTCTTCATCACTTAGTTATATTTTTTCTGGAGGTTTGATCTTTTCTTTCATATGGGCCATTTTTTTTTCTTGGTGTGCCTGTTTTGTAGTAAGGGGCGGATCCTTAGGTGTTCACCAGGGCGGGGCAACCCACGTGGTTGCCGTTGTGACGCTGTATGTGGGGGAGGGGTCCGAGAGGGAACAATGCAGCTTGCTCTGCTCTCTGACAGTTTTCAGTTACTTCCCCCGCTACCCACAAGCAAATTGGGCCTTTATGTGCTGATTTCCGGGTGGGTGGGTTTGCGTACATTCTAGGACCCTGTGGGTCTCTCCAACAAACTCTCCTGTGAGGTTGGGAGTTTCTCCTGCCGCCTCAACCCCCACAGGTGTTTTCAGTCAGAGGTTTTGAGGCTTCATTTCCCCACACTGGAGCCCTGGGTTGCACGGTCTGTCTTGCTCCCCAGTTGTTCCTCCCAGTTTATCTGCACGCAAATGTGGGACTGCCCAGTCTGCAAGCCGCCACCCTGCTGCCCCATCCTCCAGCCACAGCTTTGCCACAGTCCTCTCCGCCCTGCTGTCCGGCTCCGCCCCTCTACAGATCTGGGTGAGTGTTTCTTCTTCAACTCCTTGGTTGTTGGACTTCCATACAGTTCGATTTCCTGTCAGTTTTGGTTGTTTTTTGTTTTTAAATGTGTTGTTGTCCTTCTTTTGGTTGTGCGAGGAGGCACAGTGTGTCTACCTACACCTCCATCTTGGCCGGAAGTCCTCTCCAAGAATAAAATTGATCAGAACTGGATAATGGCTCTTGACTGTTTGGGGTTGTGGGCCACTCTGAGAACCCAATTAGAGTGCAGGGGTGTCAGGAACATTTCCTGAAGGAAGTAACACATTTGCTGAGTCTCAAAGCCAGCCCGTGAGGGCCTGCTACCTTGGTTGGTTAACCTCCGATCCCATTAGAACTGAAAACCAACCACAACAACAATGATAAGCAATAATAATAGCAGCACCAGGAACAGATGCTTACATAGTACCATGTGTCAGGCACTCCTTTTTAGCACTTGGACAAATGTTTGTAAACCCCTCCCCCTTGCGCACATGCGTTTCTTCAGCCAGCTTGTGTAGATTTTCTTTTCTTAGACAAGGAGTAGGTATTAAAAGGCCGCAGTAAGTTTTTTTTAAAGAAGTGGAATAAGACACAGAAAACCTATTTCCTCTCTTAGGAAGCTAAGCAACCTGAGAGGAAGGAGGCGAGAAGCAGGAAGACCGGTAGGGAGGAGCTGCAGCCATCTTGGCGTGAGGCGGTAGAGAAAGGAATGTTTAGATATACAGGGAAGAGTCAACAATGTCGGACCAATTTGGTGAAAGGGGCGGTGGAGAGGGAAGAGTTAAATCTAAGTCCCCGTGCATGTTGATTTCTTCTTCTGTCCTCGGTCTCCCCACCTGTAACACAAGGCGGTCCCTGATCCTTGGACCATGTGAGTTGGCACGTGGACACAACAGTGCCGTGGTGGGTGATGCTTATGACGTATGTTGACTGATTGAAATTGATGGTCTTGAGGTGTTCCGGAGCCTTCTGAACAGAGGAAAGATGAAATTACAGCCACTGCAGCTTTGTTCCTGGGTGTCTTTTCTTCATTTGTCCAGAAGCTTTTGCAAGGCCACTGGGTCCCATACGCTGAGCAGCGGACCCTGAGATAAGAGACACAGTTCCTAGTCTGCAAGAGCACACCGTCTGCAGCGACCGACGTGGGGAGGGAGCCTCTGCAGATGCTCCAGGTCTAGCCTGGGAGACAGAAACATAAAGAACCAGGGAAGCCCATTGAAGGGGAGCTGCCTGAGCTCTGGGGATGCACAGGTGTGGGGAGGGGGGTTGGATCTCAGTGTTAGAAACAGATCGTTGATTGGTGGGAAACAGCAAACCCAGGAAGATGATTTTGTTCTCAAAAACAAATGAATCTTGAAAGCTTATTACACGGAGAGAAAAATGTCAGAGGGATTTGAATGCCATTAAAATATAATCAGGACCCTTGAGCACATTGGATTTTTTGATTGCCTATGAAAACACAAGCTTTCATCAAAAAATAAATAGCTCATTGTCAACGTCACCTGGAGAAGTGGCCTGCTGGGGCAGGAAGAACAATGGAGAGGGATTTTGTGCCGTCTGGCCTCTACAAGTCATAACATCTCCAGGGTGTTCGTTTCCCCAAGAATAAAACACCTGTAGCTGTGTCCGCCGGCTTTTCTCATGAGCTCCAGAGCTCCGGGTTATTGAACACCTACAGTGTGCCAGACACCCTACTGCACGGGGTATCCACATGCATTTAGCTTCTCAATTCACAAGGACAGGCTGTTATTATTTCGCTGTGGCCGAGGCCACAGAGGGTTGACATACCTCCTGAGTTCAGAGGGCTGTGTGGGGTGGGGCTACCTGGTACACAGAGGAAATAAACTTGGGAGACACACGCCTGATGGTAAAGCACCGTGAACGGAGTCGGGGGGCTGAGGGACAAGGTGACACCATCCACTCTTTTGAACCATGTCTTCTCCTGACGTAGGCAACTCTGTGCCAAAATTAAGGACCCAGGTCTGAAGAAAGACATGGGTTCTTAGCACACGCCACTCGGTTGGCAGGTGCTGGGGAAGAGAGAGTCACAGGTGGACGGAGGTGCCTAAACCCTTACCTCCCAGCCTCCGTTTCCCTCTCTCTTGCCTCGACCCCCTCCACTAGCTTTCCACCCCAACCCCCATCTCCACGGAGCCAAGCACGCATGCAGACCCACACAGGAATCCCAAATTAGCTCAACCTGACTCCCAGCTGCTGGATGAGCCTAATTAGACCAAATTAATAATTTATTCAAGCAAAATGAGACATGCCAAGAATCTCCGGGGAGGCTGTAAAATGATAATGCCATCTTATTAGAAAAATGTGTCAACACCCCATGCAGATGCTTTGATTCTGGGACAGAAGCGGGACGCCGGCAAGTGTGATATAACTCACCTTCCGAGGTCAGCTCCCAGTCCTCCCACCTGCGCTCTCTAGGCATGACACCTCCGGTCTCAGGGGTGCACTCCTCAGCTCCCCCTCTTCCTCCCTCCCCTCCTCTTCTTTCACCTGACACATCATTAACCTAAATTCTCAAGATCGCTCTCCCCCACCAGAAAGGAAAGCCGGATGACAAGCTAATATTTCCATGTCACACACTGAGTGATTCTTACATAAAAATTAACAGGCACTTGACAAAGTCATAATTACTAACTAATGATGCATTATGCAATCTCCATAATTAGTTGTGTTATTGATATTTCCTTCTGACCACAGAGCCGGTGGGGCCACCTATATTTATAGCCAGAGAAATGGCTAGTCTCTGTGCAGGCTGTTAAGCGAGAACTTCAGGGAAACCCTTTCCTTCCAACATCCACCGTGACCCGGCTCACACCTCCCGTGGGCCAGTCCCCCCCAGAGCCCTTTTCTATCTTCCGAGCAACAGGAACAAAGCAATCAATGTGCACAAGCGTCCATGTGAGGACGCAGAATTTGTCAAGTGTCCCACCTGTTTGAAGCATGTCACACAAGATGCGGACGTTGAAGACTTTTACAGAAGTTGGTGAGCAGCCTTTTTCATTCTCCGAGCTCATGGCACCCTTCCTGGACCCTACTGATCCATTTTACAGGCGAGAGGACCGAGGCTCGGAGAGGTGAGCCGACGAGCCCAGTGCACAGAGAGCACGCAAAGCTGAGACGAAGATGCCCGTCTTCTGATTAAAGGCCTGGGAGGCTGCGTCGTCTAGTGGGGTCAGACAGCAGGTTCCAACACTGGCTCATACTACAGGAGGATTAAATAAATTCCTACCATTGTAGGGTAATCGTATTATCGTGTGTTACATTGTATTCCCTTACATTACATCACATCGCATTACATTGTTTCATAGTATGTATCTTTTTGCAGGATGGCCCATGTTCAGTGTGCCCACTGAACATCCCTGTTAGGACAGTTGTCCCAGTAATTGTTAGCAGTGCCCTCTTCCTTCCCGGAAGTGTTGCGGAGTGGATCGCAATTCACAGGGACCCTAACATTAAGGCCCCTGTCAACCCTGAGAGTCTGTGCTTCTCTCCCTGTCCATTGATCCAGGTGAGGGAGTGTCTGTCACTTGCAGAGGAAAGACACTAGATCAGTCTGCGCCCCACCCCCACCCCCCACTCTGTGTCCTTAGAGTGTCCTGCACTTTAACCTGTGACAACGCCTGTCACCCTTACGCATAGGTCCAGGCATTACATCCGACTCTCCACCAAAACAGAAAGCCCAGGAGAGCAAGACGTCTGCCTAAAACCTCCCAGCCCAGTAAGGGGCGTGGCACACTCCCGCCCATCTTTGGGATTGCCATGAGGGTGACCTCCCTGCAGAGGCCTCCCCTGGCTGTCCCCTCTAAAATAGCCCCTCCCACGATGTTCTACTCTCCAGGATTCTCCCCTGAGTATCTAGCCTGTCACTCTATCACCTTTCACTGTAGATGACATTTTTGTGAGCCCCTTGTCTGTCTCCTCGCGAGAACAGAAACTAACGTAACTCCTTTGGAGCAGGGACCTTGTTTCTCAGCTTCTCCACCGAGGGCACAGTGCCTGGCCCAACGCAGCATCCAGTCACCATGGTGAGTGAGGGAACGGTGTTGGCTGGGAATTAGATGAGATCGTGGGCGCACCGAGCTTAACAAAGCACCTTGGTAAAGGGTAGGAGCTCAGTAATTGTTCAAGGCTCCTTCTGCCACCGCTTCTCCCATAGCTGTTCCTCCTGAGTGTTAACCGCAGCCAGTGCTGTGCCAGGCGCAGTGAGTGACGCAGCTAACACTCGGAGCGAGAGATAGAAGCTTCGCCCATGTCACATCACACAAGCTTCACAACGACCCCAGGAGGTAAGTGTTCTTATTATTCCCCATTTACAGGGAAGAAAGCAGAGGCACAGGGAGGTAAATTAACGTGTCCAAGGTCACACAGAAGAGTGGCAGAACTGGACTGGAACCCAGGACGTCTGGCACCAGCTCCATCACTTAGTCACTAACTAGACAGTCTGTGCCTTGTAAGTAAGCCAGAGCCTGCTCCCAGCGAGCGGACCAGATGCACAAAATAGAGTAAGTGCCCCACACGTAACTGTTCAATTAATTAATTAATTAGGAATGAATTGCATGTAGGGAGAGAGGAGCCACTCTGGGCCACAGAAGCCACACTTACCCTGTCTCCTCTCCGTGGTCAGCATGGATTTACCCTCATTTAAGCTCAGAGGTCATTTAAGTCATCATCTCAGCTTCCTGCGACTCCGGAGAAATCAATCAAAGGGCAACCTTCCCTAAGATCTTCTCCTCCGGAGACTGGTGAGGGAAGGGGGAGGGGCAGAGAGGGGGCGGAGAGGGGCTGTGCGTGATAGTCAAGATTAGGGTTGAGATACTTTACAAAGTGTCACTTGGAAAACGTGCCATCAAGCGGCGCCCGATGCCCCTTCTCCCGCCCTGAGATTGGCTCCTGGTGGCTCAGGGGTCCAGGGGCGGGTTGATCGTAATAATACTATGTATTCGTAGGCCACTGTTCCCAAGAAGCATCTGCAAACATTATCTCACAGCGGCCTCTATTATTAACCGGGAACTGAGCTTTCGGCCCTAAGTTATAGACTGGAATGAGGCCCCCGAGGCTGGCGAGAAGTGAAAGTAGCTTCTAAGAATTTCTTGATCAAAGGGCTAGTGTTCTGTATGAGCAGCCAGCATTTCCTTGGCCCTCACCCTCCTGCACAGGCCTGCCCTCCTGTCTGAAGGCCTCAGTGCCTTCACCTATAAGATGGAGCTCAACAAGGGGAAGGCAAAGGGGCTCTGTCGGCCAGGGATGCTTTCTGCTGCCAGTAACAGAACATCAGGCTAACACAAAGAAACAAGGGGCTGCCCGCCTCAATTCAGCACCTCAGTGATGTCAGGGTTGTAGCCCCGCAAGTCTCTAGTCCCTTCCATCGTGGTGATAGAACAGCTGCTACAGCTCCAGGCATTGTGCCCACATTCCAGGTAGGATGAAAGAAAAGCAGGGGAGAGTAAAGCCAGCTCTATCTATCCCTTTTACCAGTAAAGCAAAAGCTTTCTCAGGAGCCCTGTCCCCACACCCAGATATCCACTTACATATCATTGACTAAAATGGGATCACATTAACATGCCTAGCTGTCCTCTAGATTAATTATCAAGGGAGAAAATGTTTGGAGGGGGTGCTGGGCGCACCAGCTAACAGTGCAGGGCGGTGAAGAGAGCACTGTCTAGTCAGGTACTCAGGTTCTTCTACCATCTCGGTCTATGGTCTCAATTCCCTACCTGTAAAATGGGGAGCATTGAACCCAATGACCTCTAGCTCAGTCACTGGCTCAGTTTATGGCGTCTACAGACATGTGCAGTGCTGACAGAGAAAGAGGCACCAGGCTGTCATCCCAGGTCCCTGCTCCCCTCCAGTTGTCAGCCCTGAGCACTGGAGGCCCGAGAGCCTAGGCTGATAGGCTGAGAGGAAAACATTTCAGGCCATGGGGGATCAGAGGCACTGGGGGGAGGGAGGTCCAGACTCCTGGGTGGCCACACTGTTCACTCCTCAAATATTGGAGTGTCCAGGATAGAGTCTTCCAATCAAAAGTCATGTAACCTGCAATAATAATAATGTCAAAGATTGAATGAAACTTCAGTACGCACCAGACACTATGCTAAGAGCTTCACCTGTGTTATCAGACCCTAGCGATCTCATAATATAGGTGTTATTAATACGCCCATTTCATAGATGAGTAAACTGAGGCTCCAAGGCATGCCCTCGCCCGACTTCACACAGCTAGGGAGTGGAGGAGGTGGGGTTCAGACCGGGAGAGTCTTGCCAAGAGCCCGGTTCTTCACACAACATAAACTTTCTCATCCACCCCGCGTTATCCTGCATTTCCCGTTCCCGAGGCAACCCCATGGGGCTCGCATTGCCCTCACTTTCCACAGGTGAGAAAAGCAAGTCTTGGAAGCATGGCATGACTGTCCCGAAGTGACCAGCCGTGGAGGGCAAAGCAGAATGGGGCACTCGCGCTGAGCCCAGGCCTGGCTGCCATGCCTGGTGCACGGGAGCGCCCCCTGGAGGCTCCTGGCCTTGGGAATGGCCCTGAGTCAGCCCTGCCAGCAGGGAAGTTTCCAGAAAGCCAATCAATGCTGGCCCCGCTTGGCCCTTCCTGCTAACCCTGGAATTTGCCGTCCGCATAGCCCGGAGAGGAACGTCCTGAACGGGCTCTGCTCCTTCGGGGGCCGGTGGAAGGCAAGGGGTATTGGAAGAGATGTGTGATGACGGGAGGTTCACTAGCACTGCAGACCAGCCCCCACCGCAGCTGGCTGTTTGGGGGTTCAGGGAGAGCAGTGATGGGGTACATGAAGGGAGGCATTGAGCCCCACAGCCCGGAACTGCGATGCTCAGTTTCTGCAGGCGCAGAAGACAAACTGGACAATAGCCATGGCGTACTGGAAGATACAACCCCAGCACGCCAGCCCGAGGAACTTGGGAAGCCTGAGACTTTGGGGCCCCGAGAGCCTCGCCGAAGTCCCACAGCAGACCCACCACTGGCCACACTCAGGCTCAAGGTGGGGGGCTGGCACTTCCTGCGGGACGCGGCATCATGAGGTCTGCCTTCCGGCATCCAGACGAAGCTCAGGGAGCTGGGCTCCATGTCAGCACCCGCCTCCTTCCCTCCGCACATCCCCAGTGGCAAGGAAAGAGGAGTCCCTGAAACAAGGTGGGCTCCCAGCAGGACCCTTTCTCGGTCTCCCCGGCCCCTCCCACCACCTCACGCCGGCCAGCTGTCTGGAGGTGCCCAGGGTTGTTGGCATCATGCCCTTTATCCTCGTTTGCATCAGTCCCCAGGAGCGGCCCAGGGCCCCCAGGGCACCCTCGTCCTCTGGACTCATCCTCATCTGGCTCTCTGGGTAGAGATGCCCCCTACCCCAGGAGCACCCTTCCCTCCCTTACTTTTCTCCATGGCTCTCATCCGCATATGAAATTCTCTAAGTCTTCCTCATGAATTTGTCCACTTTCTGCCTCCTGCCTCCTGCGCATAAGCTCCAGGAGGGCGGGGGTGTCTCTGCCTTGACCACCGTGCCCTGCAGGTCGCCGAGACCTGGCCGGATGTGCACAGCCAGCGGTGGAGCAGATGAACAAGTGAATGAACGGCGGATGCGCACAGTGGTGGATGCATAACTGGGAGTAGCTTTCAGAAAGGGGGCCTTTCTTATTTTATAACCACAAGCAGTGTAGAGGCACACTGCTTCCAGGGTGGGGTGTGGGGGATAAATCGGCAGCTCCGGGACACGAGGGATCCAGCTGGCCTCTCTGTGGTTCTCCGGGCTTTCCTGGTCATGCCCGCGAGATGGCTGTCCAGCCCAGTGCATCACATCTTCCTGTGACAATGTCCGAAGACAGGCAGCAAGCAGCAAGTCTCTGCCCTCTGCTCCATGAAAGGATGAGGAAACCCGCCAGCAGCCTCACTGGGCAGCATGCCTCATGTGCCTCAACCCGCCACGGGCCCAGAGAAGGGGACTGTGTTCAGCCTCCACCGAGCAGCACTCACTGCCCTCGCCCCAGCTGGGGAGGGACCCAGGGGCCACCAGGGCACCTGTTACCTGAACAAAGCCCAGATGCCCTAAGCAGAAAGGAGGTGGGAAGGAAATGACAATGAGGGAGGCCGTGCTAGGCGTGCCTCATCTTAAATGCAGCCTCCTCCTCCCTCATGCCTCGCTTGTGAGCAGCACAGTTCAAGGCTCCCCCGCACCCCGCGGCCCCTTACCCTGCCCTTCCCCTCACACAGCCCGCGGGACGAAGGCACGTCACCAGTTCATAGAGCAGGAAGCCGAAGCACCAGCAGGTGGTGACAAGACCGGAACTGATCTCCACATGTTCAAGGCCCTTTCCACGGGGTCATGGTGTCTCTCGACCAGGGCACCTTTATGCAGAAAGCTCCTTTCCTTGTGAGAACCTGAAGCCAGTCTCTTCTCTTCCTTCTCTCCCCGCCACGTCATCGCTGTTCTTCCACAAACCCCTACAAAACCGAGCTGCCTTTGGGTCCTGCCTAAACACCGGAGTGCACGTCCAGTATTGGATTCTAAACAACCATCTCTACACTGTGCTTTTTTCTTTGGAGAAGCATCGTCCATCCCAACTTGAAGTCTCTCACAAAACTACTAGCGAAGGACATTCTATTTGTAATGCACAACCAACACCTCTCGATCCTCTTTCCGTGATCTTGCAACCGCTCCCATAAACACCCCCCCCAGATAAATCCTCTTTCCCTTCCTCCAAACCCCCACAAACTCTTCCTCAATCACAGTCCATTTTCACGCTCGTCTTTCTCCCATCTTCTCTCAACGATCAGACTCATTCTGCTTGCTCGGAGCAGTATCTCTTGCTTCTCGTCCCACCGCACATCAAGGCAGCCTCCGGAGCAGCCGTTTCTGCCTGGCCTCGCTGTCTCTGCCCTGCACACGGGCCCAGGAATCCGCCCGACAGAGACAGAGGCCCCTCGGCAGCCTGGGAGGGCGGCAGAGGCGCTGTGACTGGTGCTAATATATTTCCTGTCCAAGTCACAAGTTCAAAGAGCTTCCCACACCAGTGCTGCCTCTAGGAGCCCCTGGCCAGGAAGGACACGGTGAAGGAGACCACATCCCCAACCTGCTCCACATGCAGGCCTCCTTTTTGGGCCTAGAAAGCAGTTCCCTGCCGATTTTCTCAGCGCGTGGGCGTGGCATAAATGCATGCCTGTGGACGCACGCAGGCGGGGATGGGTGAGTGCGGGCTGGACGAATGGGTCCAGGGCCCACGCGTGTGTCATCATGCGTCACATTGTCCCCAATGCGAACGCTACTTCTGAGGACTCCCCCCAAAGTCTCTTCTCCAAATCTCCTTCTCAGGTCACTGACCCCCTCACTGAGACGGTGGGACTGGAGGGAAGGTGATTTCCTGACAGAAATTCCAGAGTCCATTGGGACAGTGGCACTGGATTCACCCTCTAGTCCCAAAGTCAAGGCTGCCTGGGCCCCCCCCCTCGAGAGCCTCCGCTCCCCACCACCAAGGCCAGTAGTAGCTGTGCCCCTGCTGTGGGCTCAGCCCCACTCACACACGGGGGGGGGGGGGACCAAGCCACGGCGGGGCGGGTGTAAGCACCCGACACCCAGGGTCCCCAGACCCACAGCATCAGCATCCTCTGGGAGCCTGTTCAAAATAGGTCTGAATCCCCCACCAGGCTAAGAGCTTCTTGAAGGGGGGCGGGGGGAGGTCTCTCTTTCATTTCAGTATCCACAGTAATTAACACAGGGCTCGGCACATGCAGTGCAGAATAAATGCTTAGTGACCGAGTACATGATTGAGTGAATAAACAAAGGACTGAAAAAAATCTAGTGCCTTGCACCAATACTTGCACACCCAATATCAATGTATTCCTTGGCCGGAGGTGGGTCTTCAGCTTGCTAAGTAATTCTGCCCCCAGCCGTGCCCTCCCCCACCACCTGAGTCTTCCTTGGTCCAAGAATGGGATCATGGCGAACCCCAACACTGAAGGAACTCCAGGACAGTGAGCCCACCAAGTGCAATTCCCGCGTGTGGCTCAGAAATAAGAACGCAGAGCGATTCCCAAAGAGAAGCTTCAGAAATGGTCTCAGATGATTTCTCAGACCAGACAACGGGGGTCTGTGACAGGAAAGCTGGTATGGGCTCAGTATCAAGAACTTCCTTTCAGAGTGAGAGGTGCACAGTAGGGCGACAGGCTGCCACGGAGCCTCAGGAGCTCATTCACCCAAGAGCTAACAGCTGCTGGCCAGCACCGACTGGCAGGGCAGGTGGATGAGGACAGAGCACCCCCTACAAAGGTAGCTCCCCCGGGTGATACCGAGAAGGCCAAGGCAAAGTCTGGGCGAGTCCAAGAATGCCGCAGACGAAGTCCTCTCAGTCTGGACTCCGAGACCAGGTGACTTCCAAACGGAAGGCTTTTCTTCATCCTGATGACCCTTTCCCAGTTCATTTCATGCCGGGGCTTCTAGGAATCTCCTAGAGAAACCAGAGAAGATACTAGATATCGACTGTCAAAGAATAGTGGGTAACTTCGGTAAACTTAATTATACCTCAAGAAAACGGCTCTTTCACCAGGGACCCGTCAAGATGGGCCGCGTTCATACCAAGACCATGAAGAAGACGGCCCAGGTCATCATCGAGAAGTACTACACACGCCTGGGCAATGACTTCCACACCAACAAGCGCGTGTGCGAGGAGATCGCCATTATCCCCAGCAAGAAGCTCCGAAACAAGATAGCGGGCTGTGTCACGCCTCTGATGAAGCGGATTCAGAGAGGCCCCGTGAGAGGCACCTCCATCAAGCTGCAGGAGGAGGAGAGAGAGAGGAGAGATAACTACGTTCCCGAGGTCTCAGCCCTGGGTCAGGAGATCGTTGAAGTTGATCCTGATACTAAGGAGATGCTGAAGCTCTTGGACTTTGGCAGTCTGTCCAACCTGCAGGTCACTCAGCCTACGGTCGGGATGAATTTCAAAACACCATGCGGAGCTATTTGAATCTTTCTACTGTAATATTATCAATAAACCATCAACAACTTTGGGAAAAAGAAAAAAGAAAGCGGGGGTGGGGCACGTAAACTTGAACTTCCGTTCATCCTGCTTTTTCTGTGCGGAGGTCCCTTTCCTGCATCACTCGAGTCTCCAAACAGGCCTCACCCCTCCACCCCCCTGAACACCAGGCCTCTGCTAGTCACTTGTCACTTAATGCCCCCATAGGCACTGCTTAGTCCCCATTTCACAGATAAGGAAACTGAGGTTAAGCATCTTGCCCAAGAAGGTGTCAGGGCCCAAATTTCAACCCTGGCTGGCTGACACCAGAGCCTGCGACCTTGCCACTCTCATGCATGCCAACACTTCATCAGCTGCCCTGCTTGTTGCTCTGCCCACCCCTGCCACACACACACACACACACACACACACACCAGACTCAGCCCTGCAGCACTGGGACCTTCTCTGATCTGTTCTGTCTCCCCATCTCTGTGCTTCCAACGTCAAGCTCAAGGCCTGGTGCACCTCGGGCCTTACAGAGGAAGCTTGGGGAATGAATGAATGAATGAATGAATGCACACCTCAGCCTCACACTGGCAGCCACCTGTCACAGAATCAGAAAAGCTACAGTCCCTTTGACTGTGGTTATTAACAAAGAATCTCAGCGTGGGATAATGCGAGGTACAGTGTGCGCCGTCTGTCCACAGAGCCTCCCTCTGTCTCTGTACACGCACGTCTGAGTGGATGGATAACTCACGCTGAGGTTTACTGAAAAAGCATTTAATTCAGCTCACACGTCTGCCGACCAAGCCTGCTACTTGAGTAATCTATTCCAGGCATTACCCCTCTAATTTCCAGTGCGGAGAGACAGTGGTGGCTTGGTAGAATTTCTTTTTTCCCTCTCACCAGTTGAGTTACTGTCTACTTTTGTGGAATAAATTGTGATAAATTGAGTTACCAGCGCTGTAAAGTGGGGAAATACATTCTCGATGCTGTATGGGCAGCTGACAACATTATGGAAATACACAGAGTGTGTGTCCAAGCTCATGCGGACGGCGATGAGTTGTGATGGATGGTGGGAGAATGGGCGGCGATGGTGGCGGCCTCAGGCGGAGAGACACTCGCTGCCTGTTTCTCGTCCCACTGCCACCGGGTTCGGCCTCTCGGAGGGGAGCTTCAGAGCTGCCATCCTGGGGAGATGAAAGCCACGGGGATAAGCAAGGGGGCTGATCGCTGGGACCATCTGCTTGGGGAATACAATAAAGCCCCCCAGTAAGAAGGGTGCTGGGGACACCGTCGGTGCCCCACCCTTACTCCCTCACATGGCTCTTACCTGTCCTGTGCACCCATCTCCCGGCCTCCAGGTGCTTCGCTTCTGAAGGGCACACCTGCAAACTCTCCTTGGAAGCCAGGCCTTGGGCTCCCGGAGCGGCTGTGCAGCTTTGCAGACCCTAGGGGCCAGCTGCTCAGCCACAGACTCACGTCTGGTTGGAGTGGGGGCGAGTGAGGACGAGCTCTGATGTCTCACAGAAATGCCAGAGCTTCCCACGGAATCAGGCCGGTGCTGGGGCTTCACCTGACGTTGCACATTCGCTTGGCTGCTTGCCCTTCTCCGGCCCCCTTTCCCAATTTGCTTACTACGGTAAGATGTGATGTAGCAGAACCAGGACTGGCTACCCAAAGCCGTTTGCACCCTCCTTCCCCTTGCCTCTTTTTATGGTTGAGCCTGGAAAGTGAAATACTCACCTACCCAGCTCCCCTGAAGCCCGGGAGTCACGTGACCCTGTTCTACCCAATAAGATGCCGATGAAAGCCCTAGAGAGGGGTTCCCTTCCCAAATAAAAAGGCAAAGGCTCTCAAACAAACAAGCAAGCGAAATAGAACCAGAGACATTAACATTAAGAACAAACTGACAGTAACCAGAGGGGAAGGGGGAGGGGATAATGGGGGAAGGGGGAAGGGTTCTCAGGAACAACTGTAAAGGACACATGGACAAAACCAAGGGGGGAGGGGATGGCTGGGGTCAGGAGGAGTCATAGGAGGAAAATAGAGACAACTGTACTTGAACAACAATAAAAAAATTAAATTTAATTTAAAAAAGAAGGAGTTATGGCCTGGAATGTGGAGGTGATGCCTGGAGAAGCAGCAGGGACCCAGGGTCCCGGATGACACCCTTGGGTGTCCCTAGTGACATCCCAGTCCTGCCCTACCTGCTCCAGACTGCTTTTCACACGTGAGAGATAAACATCTTTGCCTTTCTAAGCCATCGAAGCAGAGTCTCCTGGTTCTCAGTCCTGGCTGGTGTGAACGACAGGCTTTGACCTGGAGAAGCTGTGGAGGGCACAGAGCGGGGACGTAGGTCAGCCACAGGGAGTATCGTTGATAAGACTAGATGTCTGACTGGCCACGAGAGGAAGAGGGGGTCGGGGATGAAAAGAGTGTCTTTCCCTAGATAACTTGTATCATTACTTGTATCAGTTGCTTAGGGACTATATTTTGCCCCACCCCCACCATTTAAATGTTGAACCCCAATGGAGATGGAGCATTTGAGAGGTAATTCCGTTTAGATGAGGTCATGGGGGTGTGGCCCTTATGACTGGACTGATGACCTTACAAGAAGAGGAAGGGCCCCCAAAGCTCTCTCTGGGCCATGCAAGGACGCAGAGAGAAGGCAGCCATCTGCGAGCCAGGGCGGGAGTTCTGCCAGCACCCCAATCGGCCAGCACCTTGATCATGGACTTCCAGCCTCAAGGACGGTGAGAAGTAAACATCTGTTCTGTAAGCCACCCAGTATTCTGTTGTGGCAGCCCAAGCAAACTGGCACGTAAGTGCCGTGTATCTGCTAACGAACGGGTTTCTTCTCCCGTTGTCCCACAGTTGGGCATAAACCCCACACTAAGGACAAGGGGCACCAAATGCCCTCATGTCCTGGAGGCTGAGCTAAGAGGGGGCAGGCGCACCTCCGCTCCCCCCCACCCCACCAGGCTCCATTAGCGGGACAGCTAGAGGAACTCAAGGGGCTCCTGAGAGAAGACCCCCCCTAAGGGTGTTAGCAGGCCAAGGAAGCTCTGGCCTCGTTAGGGCATGGGCTGGAGGGGGAACCGAAATAGGAAAAGAAGAAGAAATCAGATGAAAGGTGGCAGAGTCGAAGAAGGGACAGAGGGCAGGGAGAGGAGGGAGAGTGAGTATCTGGCTTGGAAGGAGCCTCAGATGAGTCTGAGACCACTGAAGTTGAGGAACTGGGGCCCAAAGAGACTAAGGAGGAAAAGATAAATGCAAGGGCCCTGCCTCAACGCGTACCCCTCACTCACTCGGAAACGGAGTGCAGACAGCTCACTGTGGCCTACAGCCTGGGTGGGGGAGGGGAAGGGGGTCAAGGTCAAATAGGGCATGGCCCATAGCCCAGAGGAGGGGACAGCCATGCCCCATGAAAATGTACTCTCTGTGCTGCACAAGATTATCAGTGTCCGGGCTACTACACTGAGCTATTAAAGTATTTGCATGAGCTGGGGTGAATCCAGGTTGGAAGGCCAGGGCGGGGGCCTGACGCTTATTCAGAGAGCCTTGTTATGAAAAAGTGATGCAAAATTTGGTCAATATATATTTACATATATTCATATGGTTTTATAAGTTTTTAATGTATACGTTTTGGAAGGTTTCCATGCAGGTGGCCCTGAAGCTTCAGCTTGGTTTGGCTTTGATAGCAAATCCTCCTCTGACCCCACTTCAGAGGAGAAAGTACTTCTAAACTGAGCCAGCAGCGCCCTCCACTGGACACATGTCAGAAAGCCTCCAAGCCCAGAACTCTCTGACACACCCACCTGCATGCACATCCTAAAGCCAGTGCCCTTGGCCATCAGCTTCCCGGAAATTTCTCATCAGCCTTCAGCCCACCCTCCCTGGCCCAGAGTTGTAGAATCGTGAGTAGAGGCTCAGAGGTCGGCCTCTCACGCAGACGTACAGTTATCTGTAGCTGATTGGAGGCAAGGCACTGCCCTTCCGAGATGTAAATAAGATGTGTCTTAGGAAGCATCTCCTTCAGAAGGGGGTTCTAAGGATTTCTAAGATGACTCACATGGAAGCGTTTTACACAAAGGCATTTTGATAGGTAAGCTATTTTTCAAGAAAAATTTATTGACGTTAACATATTTTTCCACATTTGAATCAATTCTCCTGAAAAACATCACCTTTCCTGGGCAAAGCCCCAAAGACACTGTGCAGGGGGAGAGGCTCTGTGTTTGTGTGTGTGTGTGTGTGTGTGTGTGTGTGTACCTCATGCACTGCTCTGCAAACCTCGGAAGGGTGAGGAGGGAGTTCCTTCGCCTCCGGAGTCCCCCCAGCATGTCCCTCTCTCATGGGCCATCACAGCCTTTTTACAAAGTCAGGGTGGCCCTGACTGGGCAGCTCGGTTGGTCAGAGCATTGTCCTGATGCACCAAGGTTGTGGGATCAATCCCTGGTCAGGCCACAGACAAGAATCAACCAATGAATGCATACAAGTGGGGCAATGAATTGGTGCTTCTCTCTCTCTCCCTCTCCCTCCCTCTCCCTCTCTCTTTCTCACCAATACATACATAAAAATTTAAAAGTCAGAGTGAATGAATGACTGGAGCGGGTTCCTGCGCAGACACAAGATGAATGGAGCTAAATGAGCACTTTCTTTTGCTTTTTTTCCTTCTGACTCTGTTGCAACATAATGTCAGATGTAGAAAAAGGTTCCAAGTACAGAGCAGAGACCCCTCAGGTAGTCTTCACCCCAATTCCTTGCGTGTGCCCACGTGCCTCCTGTGCTTTGCCTTCTCTCCGCCCTTCTCTCCCCACGGAGGTGAGCGGGTACACCGAGTCTTCTGACCCACCTGGGGCGGGCCGCAGGTGTGATGCCCCCAAATCCTCAGGGCAGGACATTCTCTCACAGAGCCACAGCCCAGTTACCAAACCCGGCAATTGTCCCAGACACAGTACTGCTGCCTACCGCATGGACCTGGGATTTCACCAAGTGTCATCTCTGCAAGAGAAAGTCCAGGACCATGTGTTGCCTTCATTTGTTCTGTCTTTTCAATCTCTGTGAATCTGCCAACAGCGCTCCAGTCTGTGGGTGTGTTTGCACGCGTGCACACTCACTATGTCCACGCACATATCATGACATTTCTAAAGACTTTCTAACAAGCAGTTTTAGGCTTACAACAAAATTGAGAGGGGTACAGAGATTTCCCATGTGCCTGCTGGCACTGACATTTTTTAACAGTACAGGCCAATCATATGGTTGATCGTCCTTCACTGGGGGTTTGTCAGCTGTTTCCTCATAGTTAGACTCAGGTTATGCATCTTTGGTAAGAATGACCTTGAGTGTAACACTTAACCTTTCTGAAGGTCACTCTCCTCATGTGAAAAATCAATAGTAGGAGACCAACCAGGTACCAAAGGGAGAATATAATGTGTATCTCAAACTAACAAGCCGATGAACTGATGTCCATGAACATGTTCTTCAGTTTGCTGGGGAGCATGGAGAACTGCCCAACACGTCCACCAGATGGGTGTCTCTCACACCAGACTTGACCGGGAGCCTGCAGCTCTGAGAATATTTTGAAAGGGAAAACCAAGAGGGTACTCGTGTTATTTCCAGAGGCCTCAGTGGAAGCGGGTAGCACTGTGTCCGTCATCTGGGGTCAAACTGAATTAGTCACCTCCCACCTTCTGGGTTGGAGTACAGAGAGGACAGAGAGATGGAAGCCCCCAAATCAGACACAGCACAGAACTCAGGAAGCCAAGGGCACAAAAAGTACAGGAGTCCGTTCAAGCACTTCGAAAAGCAGCTTGGCAATGGTCAAGGGGAAGCAATGCCCTAGGACACAGCATTCCCGCCCCTAGGGGGCTCCACAAGGAAGCTCTCACACGGTCCGCGGGGGCCTTCAGCAGCCTGCGGTGCTGCTGCTTACAATATTTCCCAAGTGGATACAATTTAAATCCCACAGTGGTAAAAATGAATAAATAAAATCTGGTGCACTGCCACAATAGAATACTATATGGCCGTAAAATTACCTGGATGAACGAGTGTCAACCTAGGTAGACAGCAAAGGCATAATTGTGTGTGGGTGTGGGTGTGTGTGTGTGGGTGTGGGTGGGTGTGTTGGTGTGTTTCACAGTTTGTTTCCGATGTTGGTGTTTTGTGCCTTTTTTAGCCGTGATCAACTACAGATTCATCCCTTTTATTGATCTTCTCCAAGTACACCCTTTTTAAAGGACATATTTGACTTGGAATAATTTTAGATTTACAAGGAAAGTAGAGAAAGTTCTCATACACCGCTCGCACAGTTTTCGCTCCCTCTAATGTTTATTACCTCACATCATTGGTGTTTATTTGTCAAATCTAAGGAACCAACATTAGTAAATTATTATTAACTGAACTCTAAACTTTGGATTTCAATTTTCAGATGCCAGACGAATAATAAGAGAATACAAGACCAACTCTATATACACCTGTAGGTTTATGACGCTTTAAGATGTTCAACATGACGTTTTGATATGTGTATATGTGTGTGTGTGTATATATACACGTGAGTACAATATAAATATATATACTCGTATATATGTATATACGGTATACGCACGTTGTGAAATGATCAAACTAATTTACATATATATCACCTCCCATAGTTACCCCTTGATCGATATCTCCCCTCCCCCTCACTCCCCAGCCTCGGGCAACCATCCATTCCACTCCCTGTGACTGTAAGTTGGAGGGTGTTACTTTTTGGGTTTGTGGGCTTTTTCAGGTCCCACATATGACATTACGCGATGCTCGCTTTCTGTGTCTGGTTTCTTTCACTCAGCAGAGTGTCCTGCAGGCTCATTTCCTTCTTTCATGCGGTTGAATGGTATTTTATTGTAATGCGTACACATTTTTTTCTTTATCCACTCATCTGTCAACAGGCACTTAGGTTGCTTCCCTGTCTTGACTACTGTGAATTAAGCCGCCATGAACATGAGGAGGCAGATATCTCTTCAGGATACCGATTCTGCTTTCTTCAGATATATATGGCAGTGGAATTGCAGGATCATATGGTAGTTTTACCTTTAATTTTTTGAGAAACCTCCCTACTGTGCTCCAGAGTAGCTATACCAAGTTACATTTTCACCAACAGTGTGCAAGGGTTTCCCTTCCTCCACATCCTCGGCAACATTTGTTGTCTTCCGACGTTTTGAAGATAGCTGTTCAGAGGTGGTATTTCTCTGGGGGTTTTGTTTTTTTTAATTGATTTTAGAGGAGAGGGGGAGAGAGACATCAATTTGCTATTCCACTCACCTTTGCACTCATTGGTTGATTCTTGTATGTTTTGCAGTTTGCTGATGATCAGTGATGCTGGGCACCTGCTCTGTGCCCACTGGCCATTTGCATATCTTCTTGGGAAAATGTCCATTGAGGTCCTCGGCCCACTTTTTCAATCAGGTTATTTGTAGATTTTCACTACTGAGTTGTACAAGTTCTTTTATACATTTTGGGTATTATCCCTTTATTAGACACGGTTTGCAAATATTTTCTCCAATTTGCTAGGTTGCCTCTTCATTTTGACCGTGTCCCTTGCTGTGCTGAAGTTTTGAGTTTGATGTTGTCCTACTTGCGTCTGAGCTGTTGGTGCCATGTCCTCCCCCGCCCCCCCCCCAAAAAAAAAAATCCTTCCCAAGACCAATGTCAAGGAGTTTTTCCTTATGTTTTCCTCCAGGAGTTTTATGGTTTCAAGTCTTACAGTTATATCTTCAGTCAATTTTGAGTTTATTTTTGTGTAAGAGAAGGGGAAGGCGCATTCTTCGGGTCCCAAGGTCCCTTCTTCTCCCCAGCATTCCGCGTCTTCTCACATTTCTTTTTTAGAAAATGTCAAGAGTTTTTAGTTGTCCTTACCAGGTGAAATGGGGGAAAATATATCTACATCTTCCCAGAACCAAATGGCTTCTTGAGTTTCTTTCTTCCCCCCACCCTCCAAGTTCTCTACTTAGTAGGTTTAATCCTTCCTCTGCCTTCCTGACCATACGGAATATAATTACTGTTTTTAATGTCCCTGTCTACTAATTCTATTATCTCTGTCTTTTCTGGGTCTATTTATATTGATCGATTTTTCTCCTCATTATGGGTCATATTTTCTTGCTTCTTTGTATGCCGGGTCACTATTATCGAATGCCAGATACTGAGGGTTACGGTGCTGGGCACTGGATATTTTGTATCCCCATAGATCGCCAGGCACTTTGTCCTGGGATACAATTAAGCTACTTGGAAACAGTTTGATCCTTTCAAGGTTTATGTTTAAGCTTTGTTAGGTGGGATCAGAGCAGCCTTTACTGCAGGGCTAATGTTCCCCACTGCTGAGTGCTCTAGAAAACATCCCATGAATGATGACATTTTTCCATTCGGGCTGATGGGAGCTCGAACTATTCCCAGCCCTGCGTGAGCAACAGAGATTATTCTCTCTAATCCTTTGAGCAGTTCTCTCCAGGGCCTTAGCTCATTTCTTTGCACACATGCGCTGATCAGTCCTCAGCTGAACACGCAAGGGGAACTCTCTGCAGAAGGTCCGGAGCTCTCCCTGCCTAAGAATCCAAACAGCTTGACCGCCCCACCCCCAAATTCCCAGCTCTACCTGCTCAACTCTAGGAGGCCACCTGGCTCCACCTGGGTTACCCTTCCCTACATTGTAGTCTGGAAACTTCCAGCGTAGCGCTCACCTTGTTGTTCTTCCTTATCTCAAAGATCACTCTCCTGAACTGCCTGAGGTCCAGTGTCTGCAAACCCTTGTTTAGTGTGCTTTGTCTAGATTTTTTTTCATTGTTTCAAGCAGCAGGAAAACTCTGGCCCCTATTATTTAAATTTGGCTAGAAGCAAAGACTCCTAAACAAGTACTGTTGAGTGAAATACACAAGTTGTTACCGAAAGATACAAACGGTCCTATACCACTTACATAGTTTTGACTATCAGTGCCAGCGCAGTGCAGTACAATGTAGTGCCTTCCATGACTCAGGGATAACAATAGCTGACACATACAGCACCTTCCAGGTATGAGGCACTGTCAGATAAATGCTTTTCTTACATATTTCCATTTTGAGACAAGACCCACTGGGGCCCAGAGATGTCTAGTAACTTGCTCAAGGTCACACAGCCAGAAAGTAACAGAGTTAGACTTTAGTCTAGGAAGCCCGGCTCCTGAGTTAATGCTCTTAACCATGAGGCTACACTGCCGGTCAGGAATATATGTGATCAAAACTGGGACAGGAAGACACACGCCGATTTCATTTTCTCTGAGAGGACAAAGAGGAGAATGCACTATGGGTGCTGCGGAGAGTGATGGGCTTTAACTGTGTTTGTATGTTATCTTTCCTTTAAAAAAATTAAAAATTAAATTTAAAAACTGAAGCCATTAAAAGCGCAATGATGTTAACATTTGTTCAGTCTGGGAGGTGGGTACACAGATGTTTGTATTTTGAAATACGTACTTTACAATTTAAAAATATTTTCCTGTGGAGGGGGAGAAGAAAGAGTGTCCCCACTGCAAGCTCTAAATGTGCGGCGGGAGCCCTGGCCCCTGTGGCTCCATTGCTTGGGCTTCGCCCTGCAAAGTGGAAGGTCTCCAGTTCCATTCCCAGTAGGGCACGTGCCTGGGTTGTGGGTTCGATCCCAGGTCAAGGTGCGTGCAAGAGGAAACCGATGGATGTTTCTCTCTCACATCAATGATTCTCTCCCTCTCATTCTCCCTCCCTTCCCCTCTCTCTAAAAAGTTAAAATAAAGTACATGCACAGCAGAAGAGAGTCACAGGCAGAAGGGTCAGAAGGCAGGGGCTGGGGCCAGCCCTTCCAGACTAAGTACCAACTCCCAGGAACTGACCCCTCCCCACAGCCAGGTGGCGCCACTGCTTGTCATTTGGAGGATGTGGTACAGCCCTGCTTGCCTGCTCCCACCTGGTTTCTCCCACCAGGATGCCCTCCCCACCTGTCCCACTACACCCCACTTCATGGGCAAGGACCTGTTGGAAGGCTCCTCTTTCCTGAAGCCTGGGGACCAGGAAGCCCCTCTGGGTTCCAAACAGCAGAGGAGCAGCCAGCCAGACGCCCCAGAAGGGGAAGGGGAGACGCTTGGCTCATGTGATAAAACACGAAAGGGGCAGGGGATGGCTTGGCCCGGGCACTGAGCATCTTCGGGCCCCTCTCAGTGTCTTTCCCATGTTCTCAGACACGGCCCTCCCCACGGCGGGAGGCATGGCCGTGGGCAGCCCCATGTTCCTATGCACACGGCTTAGATGAGAGACACAAGGACCTCTTGCCTCCACCTGAAGTTTGAAAACAGCCCCACGGCTGGAGTTCCGTACCCACTCCTGAGTCTGGGCAGAGGCGTCTGCATGGACAACACGAGGTGGACTGAGCAAACCAAACCCACACACCATCTACAACGCAGTTTTCGTCTCTGCCTGCGAGGCCCGAGAAAAATGATCTGCCCCAGTGTTCATTCAACAACATCTAATCAAAAGGAGTCACTGAATACCTGCCAGGTGCCTAGAGGGACAAAGGCAACGTAGATAGCATCTGCCCTTGACGAGCAGGGAAATGAGGTATGCACAAGAGCTGTTGCAATGCCACATGGGGAGTCAGTAATTAAAGCATATTATCAAGTGTGTGGCAACCCCAGAGGATGACCGGGAGAGACGGCATTTAAGCTGCATCTTGAAGAACAAACAGGAGCTTTCTGGGTGCAGAGATGGCAACAGTATTGGGACGTGGGAGACCACTACTGACAAGGAAACACGTGCACAGTGGCGTGGGTGCAGGATGGGGCACCGCACGCTTCGGGGATGGCGAGAAGGTCCCTGCAACAAGGGGTGTGAGGGATCGAGGCTGGAGAGGAATTTGAGGCACAGTAAGAGAGTTCTTGGCTTTCCACAGGAAAAGGTTTGCTCTTCATGGTCAATGGGCAACATGGAGCTGTTAAAACTTCATTAGCTGGGACATGACCTCGTCTTAGCTGTGCTTTACTCTGATAGCTATGGGGAGATGGCCTTGGGAGTGGAGCGGGGGCCCTGGAGAACAAGACCCAGCTAGAAAGCTATCGTACTAACCCAGTAAGAGAGCGGGTCATCTATTGTGGAACACCTTTCCTCTCAATTTGCATCATGGTTTTCATGGACTTGTTTTGCATTTCCCATGACACGCACACACAATAGTAGGCTCCTCAGAATCAGGAACAGTATGTCACTGCCTCATTATGGAGGACGTATGTTTTTCTTTCCAGAATAGAGTCCCCCATTCTTTTGTGGAACTACTACTCCTGCCCCCTTCCAACTTTCCAGTTCTGCCACAAACAGTGCAGCACAATATAGGCTGATCACATGACCCCAAGCCAGCCAATCAGAGTTCTTCCCTGGGATTCCCGCCCCCGCCCCCCAGGCTGATATGGGAAAGCTTTTTTCCCCTCTCTGGCCAGGACACTCTCAGGATGGAAGCCTGGGCTCCCTGGACCATGATTCTAGGCCCACGGGGATGGCCAGTCTGAGAGAATAGAGCCAAGAGGAAGGAATTTGAATATCTGGCCCCAGTTGTCTAGAGGGCCAGCTTCTCTCTGGCTGTTAATGTTTTTTCACGTGAGCCATAGATTTGTTCTTGTCTCTTAAGGTCATTCTAATTAGGTCCCATCATTCCCAGTCAAAAAGGCCCTGACCATTGTATTAATGTCCATCACTGCAATATCACTCACCAGGCCTAGCAGAAAGAAGCTGTTCAAAACACAGCTGAAAAGAGCAAAACATGAAAAAATGGTCTGAAGAAGAAAATGTCCAAAATAAGCACAACTGGATGGGCCATCCCCTGCTACTGCCATGCACTGGGCAGTGTCACTTGAGGCAGGTGGCCCAGAAAACAACCCCAGCCCAGGGAGCACCCAGGCTCCGCAGATCTCAGATGCCATCCCCACTCACCATGGGACAAGGCATCCTACTCACCAAACCCACTGTGACCATGTCCTTCTGCATCTCAGGCTGCCATGAGAATCCTCCTTTCCCTCCTTCCAAGTTTCAGAAACAAAACAACCATGATAGGATATTCAACAGAGAATGTTTTTCCACTGAGGCTCGGAGGAAGACCTTGCATCCGTCCCAGGAGCTATGACCTCTGGCTCCCTCCACCCGCCCATATCGGGCTGAGCTAGCCTCCAGCATGCTTCTCGCCAGAGAAGCCTCCCCTGATTTTAAAGAACAACCCTTCCCACCTCCTGGCATTTCTCTCCACCTTTGCTCCTTACCTAACACGGTATCTATTTATTTTCTGCCCCCCAACCCAATCAGAATATAAGTTCCAGTGGGTCAAAGACTCTTGGTTTTGTTCACTGTCCTATTATCACCACCAAGGACAGTGCCTAATGTATACTGTATGTTCAATAAATATTTCTTAAATGAATGGAGGAATGCATGTGCAGTGATACAAGACCAAGAGCAAGTTATTAGAAAGAGCAGGATGAAAAGTGATCTGCCACCCTGGCTGGTGTGGCTCAGTGGATTGAGTGCCAGCTGGCAAACTGAAAGGTCGCCAGTTCGATTCCCAGTCAGGGCACGTGCCTAGGTTGCAGGCCGGGTCCTCAGTTGGGAGCATGTGAGAGGCAACCCACTGATGTATCCCTCACATATTGATATTTCCCTCCCTCTCTTTCTCTCTCCCTTCCCCTCCCTCTGAAAGTAAATAAATAAATTCTTTAAAAAAAATGATCTTCCTTCAGGTCTATAGGAGGTTAAGATGAGCAATAACTGGATAGATCCACCCTCAGGTAGGACAGAAGGAAGACCGGGACAAATGGGACTCCGGAAGCTACCACGTTCAAGCTAGCGATGCAGTTGGATGGACAGCTATTGTTTTTTGCTTACCTGGCACCCATTCACCCCTCTGACAATAATCCCTGATTTTTCTTGAGTCCACCCTACTTTGGGGGCTGAGCATGTGGCCTACTCTGGCCAATCACATATCCCACATCTTTGCTCATATTGACTGCTTTCTGTTTGTACACAGGATCCCATTCGGCAAGAAAAGTAATACCCTGACATCTGCCGAAACAAATGGGAAAAAGAAATGTTCTCTCCAGGGACACTGCTAGTAGTGAAGCCTGAAGCTGTTAGAGTCACCACCTGGAAACTGAGAATAAAGCCAACTCAGAAGAAAGCACCCTAGAAAGATGTCAGGAGACCTGAGTCCATCCCAGGGACCCAGCCACACCTGAAAGCACTGGACAGTTCAATAATGTCAGCCAATACAACTCCTTTTCTGGAGAACTACTTTGAATTAGATTTCTGTCACTGAAAACTGAAAACATCCTGACCACTACTTAAGAACAAGAGGGAAATACATTCCTTTTTTTAAATTGTTTTATACTCATTTATTTTTAGAGAGATGGAAAGGGAGAGAAACACCAGTTGGTTGCTTCTCGAATGTGCCCCTACCACGGACCAAACCCCAAGCCCTGACCAGGGATCAACCTGTGACCCTTTGCTTGGTGGGTTGACGCCCAACCAACTGAGCCACACAGTCAGGGCAGGAAATGCACTCTGACCACTCAGAATTGCATTAGAAACCTCACAGGGAAGCCTAAATCAGGCAAGGTGTCCCACAAGTACAGCCCCATACCTTTTGTTGAAACTCATTGCCTGTCTTTTTAGTGAGGAAGATGGGATCTGAGAAAAAGGAGACAATGATGCTAGTTTTATTTATTATTCACATTTATATCTTGGGAATAAATTCAGCAACCTTGTCTCAGGTGTTTTAACATCTCAGCACCTCACAGTTGTAAGAGCAGCAGTTAAACAGAATCTGTCATTCTACTCAGTGCAGAGGGAGAGAGACCGCGATACATGGTGAAGGGAGCATGAACCAAGAGTCCAATAATCTGGCTTCTTTCTAATCCTTATCTGATCACTAATTAGCAGTGTGGTCTGAGACCAATCGTCTTGCTTCTCTTGGTCTCAATTTCTAAGTACGTAACATGAGCCATATGACTACATCGCCTTCAGGCACCTGGCCAATTCTGGAATGGCAAGCTCACTAGGGCAAGGGTTCCTAATTTTTGATGGGACTGGAACCCCAGGAAAATACCCATGTGCATAAACACATGATTTTACATAGAGTTTCATGGAATTCACAACTCTAGAAGCCAATCGATATCTCTAATCTCTCTGCTATACTGTAAAAGGCGAAAGATTTATACAATCTGAAGAGAAACCAGAGTATAACTCTGCTATACTGTAACTAGGACATTCCTGGCTTGGATTCTTCTGGTGACAGGGAACTACCTAACAGAGTAGCCAGATACAATTGAACTGCTCTGTAAAAATAAACTTATTTTCATATTGAACCAAGAGCTGCACACTGTAATTTCTACCCATTGGTCCAAATTCTCCAGAGGAAGTCAGAAAAACCTATCTCTCTCCTGTGTTTGACATCTCTTCATTTCTCTAAAGACTGTTTCTAACTTTTAAATGCAGGTAACCTAAGAGAAATGCAGATGATTTGCCATGCAAATTATTTTCCAGTGTGCTGTTATAAAGACACGTTCTTCCACCCCATCCGAAATATGCCAAACACCCAAATGTAGATGCTCAGTTCCAAATAGGCACCATTGCTATTAATGTGCATGGATCTAGGCTTTGCGAAGAGGGAAATTACTGTATTAAAATATCTTGAAGGGAAGAGAATCGGAAGGCTTGGAGAAGTATCCTGCCTTGCACTCCAACTACCTGTGTAACATTAAGCAAGTCATTTAACCTCTAGGAGCCTGTTTCTCGTCTGCAAACTGTAACAAAACCTACATCAGCAGGATGTGGTGAGGATTAGCGCGAATTCTTGATAAATACTAGTTCTCAAATTTAGCAAGCTCTGCAGTCATTCGATGCGCTCGGCACTCTTTCACCTGCGGGATTCCCCTTCGCGAGCCGGAGTCTGCGCTCTGGGCTCGACTGAGGCTCCCTGGCCGCTCGCGCTTTTCTCTCCTTCTCCAAGATGGCGGCGGTCGGCTGCGCGGAGGCGGGATCCGGGCCATCCGAGTGAAGGTAGCGGCGAGCGGAGCCCCCACGAGGCCGGGCTGGGCCCCCACTCCAAGGCGGCAGCGGCCCCGCCCCGCCGCCACCCCCCACCTGGGGCCCGCGACACCGCCCGGGGGGCGCCCCAGGCCCGTCGCGGCCTAGCCCAGGGGCCGAGCCGGGGACTGGAGTAGCGGCCGCAGTCCGCCCCCGGGAAGGGGCTGGAGCGGGCCGAAGGAGGAGGACGGGCGGGAGCTGTTCAAACGGGGAAGGCGGGAAAGCTGCGGGGCCGGGAGGGGGCGTGCGGCCGCCCCGGGGGCCTGCGGGCTGGGGCCGCCCCTCCCCCTGCCCGGGCCGTCTCCGCCCTCCGGGGCGCCGGGAGGCCGCCGGGGACGCGGGAACCAGGGTCGGGGCTGCGGTGCGGCTGGGGACCCGGGATGTGGGGTCCCCGGGGCTGTCAAGGCGAAAGGGCCCTGGAACCGGGGCGACGGGAGGTCTGGGTCCTCGGCTGGCAAGAGTGGATGCAAGGAGCGTTCTTTCCTCGTTGCAGAGCTTTGTTGAACTAGCTGTTGCTGCAGAACTGTCGGGAGTGTCCCGTTGGTTTGCCGAGGGGACCACAAAAGTGGCGGTCCTGGGGGCTGTTTGTGTAAATAACCGATGTTGTGTGTACTCTGCGTGTGACCCAGTAGGAACGTGCCTTCGTGGTGGGATCTTCTCCATAAGGGCCCATGTCCCCCCTACAGCTATTACTTGTAGATTCACTTTATTTGATATCACGGAGAAGAGGAGAAATATCTAACTCCTTTCTGATGGTTAAGTTGGTGGCTGGTTTTGTTTCCTCATAGCAGAATAAATTAAAAAAAAAAAAACTGAATCCTGAGTAAAGCCTGTTGATTGGAGGAGGCTTGATAAAATTTGTATTGCTGATGTTCTGGGAATGTGTGTTAGCTGATCGGTGCGGTGGTCGCGGTTCCGTTTAATTGCACTGCGATGAGATGATCCAGTCCTCACCCTGGGCCGGGCCGCGGGTATCTCTGCAGTTTCCAGAGCTGGCAGGGGCTGTGAGTGCTGCATAGGTAGGTTCTCCGGGAGGGGAATGGCAAGAATTTGGAGTCGCTCTGCTCCGAGATTGGAGGAAATCTCGACAAAAAAAAGCAAAAGAGAAGACATCACCTGCCCATGCCCTAGAGGTAACAACAACAAAAATTCAGAAACTGGCAACAGCTGAATGTGCATCTTCCTTTTCCTGCACTGACTGACCGTTTAAGTTCCTGAAAGACGTTCTGGAAGATGAGAACAGAGTCTTCAACAAGGCTCCCATCCTGAACTGGACCTGGATTTCAGGATTTCGCTCACTGCCTGGTTTCAGGGGCTTACCTCGTTCCCTGCTTCAAGACTCATTTAAATTCTGGGATGAAGAGGCCGGGTCCTGATTTCCGAGGTGGCTCAGGTTACCTCCAAAAAAATCACGTTCTGAAACTTTTTTTTTTTCCATTTATATTTATAATTTGAACGTTCAAAATAACCAAGAACTACTGAGGATTTCAGTTTTTCCCTAATTACTCCACTAATCCAGAAAGCTGTACCTGAACATGACGGAAATACTTATCGACAAGAAAAAGAGCGGCTCTGTCCCCTCTTTTTTATACCCTGAAGAAAAGTCCCAAAAGAGCCATTTAGTAATTTGCACGTCTTATAAGTACACATTTTTTATGATGATGTATTTCTTACTTCTACAAACAATATTAAATAACTTATATTATGTCCTGGCAAACTGAGAGGAACGGAATTGTAAAACCGTGCCTGCCTCTTGAGGTTGACAACGTTTAATTCCATAAACTTCAACATTGTGGAATTCAGGAGAATGGGTTTTAACACCTGTTTTACATTTGCCAACACTGAATGTCATTGTAGCCTCTATTCTCTAATGTGAAAATCAAACCTAATATTTTTCATTTTCATTCATCCTCACAATCTGCTACCTAACCCTGAACTCTGAGTTTATTATCATGGATCATAGTCAAGACCCAGAAGGAATATCGTGAGTCATCTGATCTTGTATATGTTGCCCTAACTCTGCCTTTCTTCCGTACTGTTGCTTAAGACTTCTCTGTCTGGTTTCATCTTTCTCCTGTGAGTCAGCGACCAAAACTAACCCACAGGCTGCAATAATATCCTGGTTTCAAGGAACCTAGAAATTCAGGGTCCATCAGTTCCATGGCTGTGTGACATACGGTAGTCCATTGTGTTTAATTGTAGTTTTTTAAGCTGTCCTAATTTTTGGGTGAATTGGACTTGCCTTCAGGCCTCGTTCATTTTCTTTTACAGGTTGTTTAATCCTGTAATTTATAAAATGCTCTTCAGTGTTTTTTATAACAATTTAAATAGTAGCTGGCCTAATTCTAATAGATAATGCTAACACCAGCACATGCTTTCTCCGTTGGCCTGTGCCTTGGAGGATAGCTCCTGATTTTCTGTTCCCTTTCACAACTGCTTAAATTCACTTGTTGTTTTCCAGAGCGGTCAGTTATGAGACCATGCACGCTCTTCATGGTGCAGCAAGTGGCCACTGTTATCTCACACTGTCTTCAGAGGTCCTTTCTCCTGTTTTGACAGTTGCTCAGCTCTGTTTTATGTTAGTTTTGGTGTTACCAAAGGGAAGGCCTTTGGGACCTTGGAGTCCCAAGGTCCTCCCCCTCAGTCTCAGGACCTACCTTTGCTTCATATAGAAGTGCCTTTGGTGGTTGTTGACAACAGATGGTGGCCATATTGATGATGTAGGATATTTAAAAATATCTTATTTATTTTTAGAGAGAGGGGAAGGGAAGGAGAAAGGGAGAAAACCATCACCAATTGGCTGCCTCTCGCAACCAACTGGGGACCTGGCCTGCAACCAGGCATGTGCCCTGACTGGGAATCGAACTGGCAACCTTTTGGTTCACAGGCTGGTTCTCAGGCTGGTTCTCAATCCACTGCGCCACATCAGCCAGGGCATGATGTAGAATATTTACAGTTTTTTTCCCCGTCTCTCAAACATTCTTTGTCAAAATTCATTTGGCAGGGGACACATTTAACTTGAGGTCTCAAGCTGCAGTATCTGTTGGCATTATCAGCCTATAAGAACTAATGGGATCTATGTATTTTTCTAATAAGCTCAATATTTTAGTGCCAATAAGATGATATGCTGTTTTCGAATGAATGGATATAATTTCCTATGACATTCCCCCTCCCCTTGCCCCTTTTGGAGTTAGTGCCACTTAGGTGGACAGGAGAAGACAGTAACTTCTGTCTGAGAAAGCATGATGCTTGATGCCAAATGTGAAGAACCGGCTGCACTGTGTGCCTCGCCGCCTTGTGTTTATACACGAGACCTGACTTTTTTCCCCTTCGTTTCCTGGGAAAAGGCCTTTAAGCAGGCAGTTTTTCAGTTTATCTTTAAAATAAGTTAGTTCATTTTGTTTCTTCTCTTCACTCTAGCTTCTCTGACCTTGACCAAGTCCATTCCGCATTCCACTTCTTAGAGAAGTAAAGAAATGCTTTTTTAATGTTCCTTAATCTTACTTATCACTCGCTCTGGGTAAAACTTCTTTTTTTCTTTCTACTTTCAAATTAGGCATATCTGTGCCCTGTATTTTATCTAACTTGTGCAATCTGCTCGTTTATTGTAAATGTGACTCTTAGGAAGTTTTCCTGGTTAATTCATCTTTTGCAAAAGTTACATGCTTCACTATTACCCACATCTCCTGAAGGTTCTGGCAGTGTTGCGTCGAAGTGTCCCTCAGCATTTCCAGATCCCGTAACAGTAATGGAGGTCAGATAAAATTTAATAAATGACCAAGCATACCAACTTTTAGGCATTTCTCTAACTGGATGAGAACATTCTGAATATATTTAGTATGTAATTTTTAAATGTCCTGCAGGAATTGTGACATTGCCTGTCCTTATGAAAACATTTACCTTAGAGTGTAGATCATGGCTTGTCATCTTCAAAGTCAAAATGGACATGTAAACTTGAATGCAAAAAAAATATTAATAAATTTAAGATAACATACATAGAATATATATTATATATTATATGTTAATACATATATAATATATGTATTAACAAATGCATAGAATATATATATTAGAGTAATTCTTCAAATCAGTGAAAATCTTGATAATTATAAATATTTCATCACCAGTGGACAAATGATAATTCTTCCTTATTTTCACCCAACCTTTACAAGGCTTGATAGTGCTGAAAGCTGCCATAGGACCAACTGATAGAAGAAGCATACCTACTCTTGCATTTCTGTGATTTGAGCAAACAAACCACATGGCCCAACAAAATGCACACCAAAAAATGATCAAAGATCTGTAATATCCATGTAGTGTTATCATTTCTGTCTAAATGGCACTACAATAGATTTTAGGCTGTTATCAATCCAAATGATCGGATTCTGTGGTCTCGAATGTGGATGTAATCTGTCTTCCTCTGCATCCTGCTTTATCTGCATTTTGTAACCATGACTGAACTATCCCTCTGACTTAATGTCAGCTTTTACTCTGTCTCAGTGTTGTCAGTCCTGTTGGCATTTCAGAAATTCTCATTAATTTTGAAGTAACTTTTATGTGGGAGGTATTTTATATACCTCCCCAAACAACAACTTTAATTCATGAATCAAATCAAACTAAGCCAAGTGCACTTCCTGCAGTTTCAGTCCCAATGTATTTACAGAATGAGGAGGTGACAAGACACTCCTTTATGTCCTGCAGCCCTTCCAGTCCACCCTCGGATCACCACGCATTTCCGTCGGGAAGGTTGCTTCTCCACAGTGATTTCGCATTACAGGAAGGTTTTCCTTCTTTGTTTCTCAGACCTGGTCCTGCAGACGGGAAGGAGCCTGGACACAGAGACACGTTCTCAAAGGCCCTGCAGGACCGCCATGGCTTATGATGACGCCGTGAAGAAAGAAGGTATGGCCCCTTAATCTGAGAAGCATTCCGAAGGGGGTGTCCTCTTCAATCCTTGCAGCCCGTGGACTTAGAGACCAGGACTGGCCATAGCAGCCTGGACTCCCACGTGATGATCCAGAGCACTGTTAAGCCTCCACGTCATCCCCAGACTGGGTCCATGGAAGCGAAAACCAACACAGGGTTCCAGTGCAAGAGTCTGAAATATAGTAGTCCTTGGGGTGATCCCTGCAGCACTCGTGGTCCTTGCCAGCTCCAGTGTGCAGGAGTCTGGGAGAGGAATCACATGTTGGACTCCCACAGAACAGCGCAGCACAGGAATCCTTATTCTTTTCAGCCTTACCTCTGCAAGTCTGTGTCCACCTGCCAAATCACAGCTAAGAAACCATGTCTGAGGATGCACACTGGGAATTTGCATAGCATAGAAGCATTGCTTCTTCAGGTTTGATTCTTGTATTTACAGCCAAGTCATCAAGAAGTATTGTCCCCTTGGATCTAGCCTTATATTCCATTGGACTTACCGAAACATTATTTCAATTTGGAAACGGAGGGATTTGTTGCATTACACGCTTGGTGATTTCGTTGTTTCTTACTTGCCTCTCCTTTCCTTTCCCAAATGAACCGATGCCTCTCAGATTGTTTTGATGGTGACCACAGCTTTGAGGACATAGGACTAGCAGCCGGCCGAAGCCAACGAGAAAAGAAACGGTCTTACAAAGATTTTTTAAGGGAAGAGGAAGAAATCGCTGCTCAGGTCAGGAATTCTTCCAAGAAGAAGTTAAAGGTAAATTCTAAACATTTGAATTAGGAAAGTTTTAAACTATCACATGTCATATTTCCTAATATTTGAAGAAAGAAGTTCCTTTTAAAAAGAAAAATAAACAGCATTTGTGACTATTTTTATTATTTTCTATTTTACTTTGTTTTCCAAAGTCAGAAATCATCAAAAAACAACATTAGTTCCAAGCTGCTTTTGCCTCATCATCTTATTGGTCAGTTCTTCCTCCTCTTTGATTCCAGGACAGTGAACTTTACTTCTTGGGGACGGACACGCACAAGAAGAAGAGGAAGCACTCCTCTGAGGATTACTACTATGGAGGTGAGGACGGGGGAGAGCCACAGGGGGGTCCACACGTCGCTGGTTCTTGGAGTCGGGGTAGGGGAAGGGATCCAGATGTTGCTGACGCGGTGGCCTATTTAACAGGACAGTGGTTCTTGTTCTGAGTGCCGATAAACCAGTGTGAAGGAGGAGAGAGGTGGAGGGCTGGTATTTTGGAGGATTCAGCATAGAAGAACAGTCTTCATTTGTGATATACCAGGTACCAGGTTCCTTCTCTCCCCAATCATCCGCTTATCTTGTGCCCATTGTTACTTAGCACCCCTTTTGCCGTATGTAGTCCTAGGCCCTCTGGCCTGCACCTGTGGGTTAATTCTCAATCCAGTGCACGTCCACTCACAGACCAGCTTTTCTTAAAAGCTGTGTTGTGCACATAGCTGACCAGACTAACTCTTTGCTAGAACGGGTTTGTCCCGGGCACAGAAACGAACAGTACTCCGTCTGCAGTGTGATCTGAGTTGTCGGCCCTTGAGCAACATGGGGGTTTGGGGCACCGGCCCCTGCGCAGTCGAAAAGGCACATGTAACTTTTAACTTTCCAAGAACTTACCTGACAGCCCATTATTGACTGGAAGCCTTACCACTAACATAAACAGTCAACACATATTTTATGTTATGTGTATCATATGCTTTATTCTTACATTAAGGCAGAGAAAAAAACGACGTTGTTAAGAAAATCATAAGCAGGAGAAAAAGCCTGCGTGTAAGTGGACCTGTGCAGTTCACGCCGATGTTGTCCAAGGGCCAGCTGCACTCGCAGCCCCGCAGCCGCAGCCGGTTCCTGCGGGTGCGCTCTCCCTTGGTTGCGCGTGAAGACTCACGGAAGAAAACAGCTCTAGTGGCGAACTGTCTGCGGGGTCCGCGGCGGAACCTACCAGTCCGAGAGCACGCGGGCGCCATCTCTGAACGCTAGGAGGCAGTGGAAGGGCTTCCCTTTAAATCGCTCCTGTTAGCTTCTTCCTCCTGTCAGTCGGGTGTTTGGGGCGAGAGAGGAAACTTGTTGGAAGTTTCTTTGTCACATGGACGCTACTTCTCTTGATTATTTCTAGATATTTCGTCTTTGGAATCGTCACAGAAGAAAAAGAAAAAGTCCAGCCCACAAGCTGCTGACACAGCTATGGACCTGTTGAAAGCGATCACTTCCCCACTGGCAGCAGGCTCCAAACCCTCCAAAAAGACGGGGGAAAAATCCTCTAGTTCTTCAAGCCATTCAGAAAGTAGAAAGGAACACCACAGGAAGAAAGTAAGTGGAAGCAGTGGGGAGCTGTCCCTGGAGGACGGGAGCTCCCACAAATCCAAAAAAATGAAACCGCTGTATGTGAACACTGAGACACTGACCCTTCGTGAGCCTGACGGTTTGAAGATGAAACTTATTCTCTCCCCGAAGGAGAAGGGAAGCAGCGCAGCGGACGAGGAGTCTTTTCAGTATCCCTCTCAGCAAGCGACTGCGAAAAAATCCTCTAAGAAATCAGCTCGGGATGAGCAAGGTGCTTTACTCCTAGGACACGAGTTACAGAGCTTTCTGAAAACAGCCCGGAAGAAGCACAAGTCATCCTCAGACCCACATTCATCTCCTGGCCCCGAAGGCTGTGGGTCTGATGCCTCCCAGTTCCCAGAATCCCACAGTGCTAACCTGGATCTGCCAGGGCTTGAACCTATCCTAGTAGAATCAGACTCATCCTCCGGAGGGGAGCTGGAGGCCGGCGAGTTAGTGATAGATGATTCTTACCGGGAAATCAAGAAGAAAAAGAAGTCAAAGAAGAGCAAAAAGAAGAAGGACAAGGAGAAGCATAAAGAGAAACGTCACTCCAAGTCCAAGAGAAGTTCAGGACTTTCTGCTGCAGCAGCGGGAGAAGTCACAGTGACGCCCGGACCTCCTCCCAGCATCCCCTACACTGGCGCAGCTGCCCCTCCCCCACCGCTTCCTGGCCTCCACACAGACGGACATAGTGAGAAAAAAAAGAAAAAAGAAGAAAGGGATAGAGAGAGAGAAAGAGGAGAAAAGGTAAAACGTTTCTTTAAAGTGTGGTGGAGTTAAGAAATGAAGCCGGTTTTTCCTGGGCAGTAGTAAGTGGGCGTGGAATCAAGCAGCCGAGGTGAACCATTGGGAATGTAGCAAGGTAAATCTCTTGGAATGACACAAAGTATAAAATATTACCAATGGCCGGGTCTGTCTGGAACAAAAGGGCAATCTTAATTATTCGTGGGTTTTCCTAACAGTGTCCCGTGTGCCAAGCATAGGTTTAGGAATGCCGTGGCTCATTCCGACTGGTACTTAGAACTCATGGGAGGAGCCAGCTCAACAGAACCACTGTCTGCGTGGGACGGTTGAGAGATACGGAAAGGTGTTTTATGAGTTCATTTTGAAAAATATGTTTTTCAAATTAGAACCACGACCAAGTTCATGAAATAAGCTAATGCCTCCCACTCACTGGTGGCGGCCACTTCCTGGGATTTTTAGTGTCCAGTGGGTGTGCTTCCTCCGTTGGGGTGCTGACCGTGTTGGCAAGGCCCCTCTGCCCTAGGTGCTGAGAGGCGCAGCGATGAGCAGCAGTTGCTGACCTTCAGGAGCTCCCTTGAGGAGACAGGGATGAGAAATCAGTCACCCTGGTTTGATTTTTTTTCTTCACCACTCGAGAAATTTTCTAGCAGTTATACTTCAGGGGCTGATAACTATGCCATTAAGGCTTTGTTTTAGAAATAAAGTTTTCCCCCTAAAGTAATACAATATTTTTGTAGAAATTCAGAATAACAGTAAGGAAAAATCAATTATAGTTTTGCCACCTAAGGACAGCTATTTTCTTTCTTTGTTTATAGTTCTGCAAAATGACAGATAAAATCTAAAAGAAAAATTACTAAAAAAGACAAAGTCCAATATACTAAGAATTTGGGAATGGCAATTCATTTCAGTCTATAATTGAGGTTCAACTTTTTCTCCCCACTACAAAGAGTGCCTTTTTAAAAAGTATATATGTCTCAGAAAGAAAAACAAAACTATACCTTTGAAGCCAAGAATCAGTGTGAGCATAAAGAGCTGTACAGTCAGCCCTGGCCTGTGCAACTCAGTTGGTTGGAGCGTCATCATGCAACCAGAAGGTTGTGGGTTCGATTCCCAGCCAGGATACCTACCTGGGCAACAGATTTCTCAGCCCAAGTGCTTTCAGGAAGCAGCCGATTGGTGTTTCTCTCTCATATCAGTATTTCTCTCTCTTCCTTAATCTGTCTCTAAAAGCAATGAGAAAATGTCCTCCGTTGAGGATTAAATAAATAGATAGAACTGTAAAGTCAGATACTAGGTCAAGTTTTATTCATTTATTTATTTGAAAATTGCTTCATGAAATAGTATGTATTCTGTGTAAGAGTCTATTTCACCTACGAATTTCCATTCTAGTAATACATGATAACGTCATAAACTAATCTCACGGTGCTGAATGGGGGGGTGGGGGGCAGGGCGGTCAGAGAAAGCCCGAGGAGAAAGAGGGAGGGAACGCACGGGGGCAGAGACGTTTAGGGAGTAGCATTGCAAGGCAGCTGAACCCCAGTCCCGGGTTTCCAGCCGTCTGACAAATCTCTCCCTGGTGCTCTGGGTGCCTCACACTCCCAGACCCGCAGCTCCTCCTGCACCTCCTTCTGCATCCCCACTTCCTGCTCGTCAGCCCAAACTCAGAGCTACGTGCTTGTCGCTTTTCTCAACACTTCATTGTGAAATTGTTAAAAAAGAAATTTGAAACAATTGCATAGTGAACACCATGCCACCCACTGAAATTCTAACAGTTAATACTGGGTTGACCAAAAAGTCTGTTACATTTTTCATTTTCATCAATAACCTTATTGATTTAGATATTTTAATACATTGGTTATCTCCCGCTTTTGGCTTCCAGTGGATAGAGGCCAGGGGCGCTGCTAAACATCTTCCAATGCATAAGACAGCCACACAGCAAAGAAGGATTTGGCCAAAAATGCCAGTAGTGCCAAGAAACTTCGCAAACCACTTTTGACACATTGGATCAGTCACAGCACCTTCTCCATACACTGCACAAGTCTTTTTTTGCATTTCCGTTGCTTTTTTACCTTTCTTGAAATAATAAAGGACAATACGCCCAAAATGTTGCATACCTTCTTCCATCTTCAATATTAAAATGACGGCACAAAAATTCACCAATTTTGATAAGTTTTTTTTAAGTGCACGCTGATATGACAGCTGTCACAGTACAGTGTAATGAAATTGTTTCAGATGAAGTTAAAGACAGCTAAGCACTACTAGAGCCGCAGTACGGAAGAAACGTGATGGACTTTTGGCCAGCCCAGTATCTTGCTGTTGGCTCTATCATACATCCACCAATCCATCTTTTTAATGCATGTCAGAGTAAGTTTTAGATAGGCACTTCACTCCTAAGTACTTCACTTGCATATCATTAACTCCCACTCAGTATCTGTTTTCAGAGCTTTTTTATGTGTTTAGGTAAAATTACCTCTGGTACAGGCAGCGCACTTATGTTAGGCCCACCACGGTGAGTTCTGGTAAGGGCACACGCCTGCGTGACCAAGCCTCTGTCAAGGTCCTGCCCCTTCCCGTCTCTGTCCTCAGAGACAGCCACTGTCCTGTGTTGTTTCCAGCTTTATGGTTTACCTTTCTCACGGTTCACGCTTACATTTCGGTCTTCCCTGCTCTCCTCTGGCTCCACGCAAGTGTTGGGCCTGATGTTCTTCCTCCTTTCATAACTCCCCACCTTCGTGTCCTCCCTTGCCACTGTCACTGTCTTGGGCCTCATTCCTCCCTGCACGCCATGTAGCCAGTGGCCTCCTTCCCATTTCTTCCCCCGTCCAACTCGTCTTTCACGTTGACACGAGACTGGCCCGCAGCCCGCTTCGGTGACGGCAGCCCTCACTCACCCTCGGTGGGTGCTCACTGCCTTCGCGTCAGACCGGACGCTCTGGGAGGGCCGGGCCCTGTCTGGCTGGCTCCCCGCCCTGCCCCTGGTACTTGCAGAATTCATACATATCAGCGTCCAAACCCCTGGCCAGGCGTTCATCATCGCCTCTGGTTAGCCCTGACCCTCCCTTTTCAGGTTTGCCTCTGATTAGTCTGCCTTGCGGGTGCTGTGTGGGAGCTAAACTTGTTCTCAGGCGTCCTTACCTCCGTCCTCCGCCTGTGCGTTTTCCGGGCCCTGCTTCCCCTTCCCACACTGACGCTGTGCCTCCGCTTCAGGACCCCATCGAACACCAGCTCTTCTGAGACATGTGACCTCCCAGCCAGAATGAACTTTGTTTTCATTTTATTTTATTGATCTGAGAGAGACAGACAGATAGACAAACAGACACGTCCGTTTATTGTCTCACTTATTGGTGCATTCATTGGTTGCTTCTTGTATCTGCCCTGACCGCAACCGCGGCGTGCGGGGACAACGCTGAACCAGCTGAACTGCCCGGCCAGGCCCAGAATGAACTTCTGGCCTCTCGGAGCCACTTGCTGTCTCTCCCTGCACTCACTGTCTTCCTAATTGGAGTCACCTCTGTACATGCTCCCCTTCCCCTACTAAAAACTGCAGGCTTCTTACAGGTGTTCTGACTCCTTAGGGGCTGTTGTAGGCCCCTTGGTAGTGCCTTCAGCTCCGCTGTGTCCTTGGTAAGCGCTTTGTGATGTTTGTCAAGTGAGTGAATGTACGGATGAAGCATGTATTGAAAAAAGTTGGGAGCAAATTGTAGAGATTCTTAAATTCTGAAATAAAGGATTAGGCAGTGGGCACTTTGGGGTTATGAGCAGGGTTTAAATATGCTCTGAATGATAATTTAAGAATGAAATGATAGAGCTGTACCAGGTGGTTTAGACTGAGGGGAGACTTGAGACAGACAGCTCAGACGTTTATTATAGTCCAAGGTCAGTAATAAAAGCCTGATAGAAATAAAGCTGAAGAGACAGATTCAGGAGAGGCTCTGAAGGAAAAACTGACGTGACCTGGCAGCTGGGCTCGGATCTGGGAAGGCAAACATAAATGAGTATAGAGATGTCCCGTAAGGTTTTGAACCTGAGTACTTTGGAAAATAAAATTCTAGTCTCCTCGAGGGCAGAGACTTATTTATAATTCCCCCATGTGGCTGGCAGTTGCTAGTAAAAAAGAATTATAGTTAAGGCCAAAAGCCTGTTATGAATAAATACAAGGGAGGGCCAAAAAATAAAAATGGAATTATCTTCTGGAGGGCGGGCCCCTTGCACTGCAGGCTTCCCCCACTAGGTGCTCGGGGAACTGGCTGTCTCAGTGCAGCGGCTGGCTGGGTGAGAGGCTGCGCTGGCTTCAGTGCACCTGCTTGGAAGACTTTCAACGCGTTTGCCCATTTCATGCCAGGTGGTTTACTACTAGCCCACCTGCCCACACTGCGCTGAGTGTTCAGCAGCATCTGACGCAAAAAAAAAAACCACAAAAACCCCCACAGCATGACCCCCTGCCCCACCCTCCCTATTCACCCAGTCTCGCCCTGAGCAAGTTTTTTTTGTTTCCCCGGGTGAAAAAAGCCCTCAAAGGGAAACATTTTGCTGATGTGGAAGAGGTGAAATAATGCCAGAAGCACTGAAAGGCATCAAAATTGAATTCAAAAACTGTTTTGAGCAGTGGAAAAACGTCTCAATAGGTGCATTGCATCAATTGGAGAGTACTTTGAAGGTGACTAAAGTTTAAACATATAAGAATAAATGCACAACTTTTTATAATAAATTCCGGATTTTTGGGAGTTCCCCCGTGTGTGATTGTGACTGTCCAGACCAGAAGTAGTCATACTTTGAATGTAGTCATTTATTTATCCAACAAATACTTACGGGACACGTACTGTGCCTTTTAAACCTGACCCGTGCAGAAGCCCACCCAGAGGAGGAAAGGGGCGTTTCAGGAATCGCGTTCCGTGAGCCTGCAGTGCGCAGGGACTGGAGGGCTGACGGGTGGGAATGCTGACGGCCCCTGTGCACCCTTTCTACCTTAGATTCTATGGCCAGGACTGCAACAAAACCAGAGAAGCAAGAACAGTGGCTGGTTTGGGAGAAGTTAGGTTTAGAGTATAAGATATAATCATCAAAAGATTCAGCATACCAAGGTGCTTGGTTAAGATAGTGAGCTGTGGAGCCAGACCACCTGGGTCCCAGGCCTGGCCCTTCCCACGGACAAGCTGCGTGACGTGGTCCAAGGTGCACTCCTCCTCCCTCCATCAGCTGGGGGTGACGATAGACCCACCTGCTAGGGTTCTTAAGGGTCAAATGAGGTAATACATGTAAACGTGTTTGGGGCTTCAGTGTGGCAAGACCCTCGGTACCGCAACAGACAAAAAGGGGGACCATTAGATATTTTAACGATATTAAATTTTCAAAAGAAACAGCAGTTCTTGCCATCCGTCAGATAACTCATGAGCTACTAGCTTGAAATAATGCACAGTTTCAACATGCTGTCATGTACATTCCTTGTAGTAAAGCCGTGTCTTTTCAAAGTTAGGTTTTCTGTGATGGCTCTGATGGAAGGCAAGGACCATGTGAAGAACCAACGAGGTTTGGGAGCATTGGCTTTGCACAATGCTCTGAACAGAACATTCTGGAAGTGTTAGTTGTCAGCAGTCATATCTCAGGAGAATTTCCGGAGACCAATGGGAACGCGAGACCTGGAATTTGGTAGAACAGTTGAAACGGGGGTTAGAAGTTGGATGTCCCGTGCAGTGAATGAAATGTGTGAGTAGGCCAAAGGGAGTGAGCCCAGAGCAGAACCTTGTAGAACATTCCCCTTACGGCGGTGGCAGAGGGAGAGGGGCCTGTTGTGTTGGAAAACCGGAGCGGGGTTGTGTCCCGAAAGTGAGGGACAGACAGGCTCGAGAGTAGATGGGCTCCTGCTAAGGAGGACAGGTTGGTAGTGTAGTGGGAAGAGCTGGCAGAGTCCGAGGAAGAGTGAGAAGCGAAGGCAGCAGGCGTGGAGCTCCCACTGGAGAATTTTGACCGATACAAAGAAGGGAGATTGGACTGTCTCCCTGGTGAAAGGTAACGTTTTCAGTGTTGCGTTTTGTTTGGGGAGTGGTGTTTGTTTGTTCGTTAAATCCTGCTTTCGAAGGAGGAGCAGAGAAATCACATGGTAATACTTTGATGATTCCCCTTAAAGATCATCCCATTGGAGTGGAATTTTTTGTGATACAGAGCAGGATGTAGTAACATTTCAAAGATGCCTTCATTTTGGTTTTACTAAATCAACAAAAGCCTATTCACTAACTCTCAAAGGAATAACTCTGGTGTAGCTACTTCAGAGAAGTATGCCCTTTAATTATCTGTGTGTTTCCAGAATGTTCCATTTTCTCTAAGCAGACTAAAGCTGGCCAGGTGGCCTAGTGCCTGGCATACTTGGGCATTGTTTCCAATCTGCTAAGAAGCTAAATTCTGAGCTGTAACTAGACTTGTGGTGGTGTTACCTACATTCGCTCTGGTAAGGCTGAAGTTGAAGAACAACAGCAGTAAGTAAAAGCTAGTAACTACTGCCCTGGCCAGTGTGGCTCAGCTGGTTAGAGCATCATACTATAATCAAAAGGTTGCGGGTTCAATTCCCCATCAGGGCACACACCTAGGTTGCAGATTCGTTCCCTGGTCCTGGCATGTACGGAGGCAACCAATCAGTACCTCTCTCTCACATTCCTTACTCTCTCTAAAAACAGCAATGAAAAAAAAAATGTTCTTAGGTGAGGATTGTTTTAAAAGGCTGGTAACTACCACCTCTTGAGTGCCAGCTGTGTGCCAGGGTCGCCTAGGCATTTTACACACACAGCAGTCTGACTGGTTGGTATCATTAGCCCCATTTGGCGGAGGAGGAGGCTGAAACGGAAAGACATGGAGCCAGAATTTCACCGTAGGTTTCTCTGACCCCCAGCCTGCACTCCTCCCACTGTGCCACACGCCTTTCTAAAAGGAGGAGAGGGCTTCCCGGTGCCATCATACAGCTGTGACAACGCTGAGAGTAGGTTCCAGGCCGGGGGACACCCATGTAGTGTGCTGCTGTCGGAGGTTAGTCCTATTGAGACATAGGTGTAGATGTTGAAAAATTAAAGGAGCGGAGTGTAATGAAATAATAACGACAGCTCGGACTCGCAGTCAGCAGGCTCAGATTCTTCTTGTCTGTTACTTACTAGCTTTGTTCTCTTGAGATTGCTTCCTCACTTCCAGTGAGGGTATTTAGACTGAGTTGGGAGATACATGTAACACAGTTAGCAGAAGGCACAGCTCAGCTGTCGTTACAATTACTGCTGCTTTCATCCTAAATTCTTCAAAAGCACAAAATGATGACATCTTTCGAAGCTTTTTTTCAACCACTCATTTCACATTAGACTAAGCAAGGAACCCACTTTTTTATGGTTTTAATGTAATGTGGATTTTAGGAAGCAGACTCTGCATTTACCTCACCTGTTTGGAGAACAGTGAAGAACTTAACGAAAACAGGGTCTCTAAGGAGCAAAAGCAGACCTTACAAAGCCAGCGTCCTGCAGCTCCTGGGAGCGCTTCCTGGGCACTGGGGGAAGGAGCTGGGCTAAAGACGAATCACGTGATCGCGCTGTGCCTGTTCTCTGTGGGATGGCGAAGTAGCACTCAGCTACTGCACCTGCAGGGCTGTTGTGAAAGTCGTATGAGGTAGTACAGATGCATGCACACTGGCCTTTTCGTGCACACAACTCTCGGTCTCTGTTACTCATTTATTCTTCCTTACATATTTATTCTGCACTTACATCGTGCCGGGCACTTGCCGGGTGCTGTGGACAAAGGTGAATAAGACGGTGTCAGCTCTGGAGCACTGAGAGAGGTTGGAAAGTATTCAGTGTGATGACCCTCAGCAGAGGCAGGTGCTGCGGGAGCAGAAGAGCCTGGGAGTGGGAGAGGAGGGTTCCTGGGGGGGCTGTCATCTGGACCGCATCTCGAGGCCGAATGGGAATTAAGAAAGAGTAGAGCTGAGTAGGAATTAGTAAGTTACAATAACAATAGCTATATTTATAGAGGTTTTATTTTAAAGAATGTTCTCAGCACTACAGTAAGTTTTGTATCTCTAGTATACCAGTAAATTTTCACAAGAACCCAGTGAGGTGTAAATATTGCCTCCATTTCACAGACATGAGCTCAGAGAAGTGAGACTGCCCGCTGCAGGGCACAGAACAGGAGTTTGAGCCCAGGGTTTTCTGACTACAGGATCCTGTTCTCTTTCCACTATACAGAAAGAGTATTTAAATTATATTCAGTGGTGTATTATGAGAGATATCAGAAATATAGAGTATATTTTAGAAAGATTTCTGTTCAGAGTGGTTAAAATAAAAGCTTTGGTGTGAAAACCTTACCTTGATACCCTCTCCTTTAGCCAGATCAGCTCTGGGGATCTCAGTCCAGTTTCTTCACGAGAGCATCAGGTGTTGTGATAGTTAAGAGCCCGGGCCAAGGCCAGACTGCCGGGGCTCCGATGCCGGCCCCGCCGCCCCTGGACAGGTGACTGTGGGTCTCATTTCCTCATCTTTAAAACGGCAGTAATGTGGCACTACCTAATAGGGTTCTGATAAGGTTTAAATTAATTTCTACCGGTAAAGCTTCTATAACAGTGACTCCTACATAGTTTTAATATTAAGAAGAGATTGCATCCTGTCATCAACAAAAAAAAAACCCAGTTTTATTTTTAAGATTCCTAAATTATGTTTTGACTTAACTCCCTCCTCCATATTTTATCCTTTAAAACACATTCTTAAGTTAGAGTCATGGATGGACTTGAAGAGGAATTTTCATCAGATTCCCAGAGTTCTAAGACCCCAAAAAGGCAAATAAGTAGGTCTGCTTTACAAAGAGCATTAAGAAGTTGCTCTTTGAAATATCTTGATACTGTAACAAATTTCATCACACATTTAAAAGGATGTTCTGGCTATAAAATTACAATATTGTGAGTCTCAGTAAGTGGACATGTTGCAAGTGATTTGCTACAATTAATAATAATGTATCCTAGTTTCCAAAATATTAACATTTTATTAAATTGCGTCCTGACTAGTGTGGCTCAGTGGGCTGGGTGTGGTCCGCAAAGCTAAATGCCAGGGCACATGCCTGGATTGCAGGCCAGGTCCCCGGTTGGGGGCATGCAAGAGGCAGACAATCAGTGTTTCTCTTACACATCAATGTTTCTTTTCCTCTCTTTTCCCCTCCATTCCCCTCTCTAAAAATAAATAAATAAAATATTTTCTTTTTAATTTAAATGAAAAGGGAGTCCATGTTATTCCAGGTGTAACCCCTGTGGTTCACTGGAATACTTCCACTTCATGAGAACGTCTAGGTAGAAATTCGGGCCTTGCTTTTAGAATCACTTGGAAACGTCTGGTACGTGTAGAGCGAGATCGTCCACTGTTTGTATATTTCCAACTGCTAATTTAGAAAAATGTCTGTGCCCTAGAAGAGGCTTAGCCCTTTTGAATTTCGAACTTCAGGTGCACAAACTGAAGTTGGATCTTGCACAAGGGTTAGGTTCTGAGGTCGGCACTTAAGGTGGAAACTGTTGAGTTTCCCCTGAAAATGCCCCGGGAGGGCTCCATGGTGAAGGCCAGCAGGTTCTCAGTCCCCCAGTGTCAGCCCGGGCATCGGGGTTCTCTGTCTTCAGCACCAGAGGAAGTCGTTGGCGTGTGTGCAGCAGCTGTCATTTGATTGTTGTTAATAATGTTAGTCACAAACAGAATCACAGTTGATTAGTAGTGAGTAGCACACCCTTCAGAGAGACTTACAGGAACCGTCTGAGGAAAGCAGATTTCTCCTTTGCCACACTCACTCCGAGCAGAACCGCCCGGGCTAATCCATCAATAGCACATGTGCCTGAGTGTTCCCTCCCTGCCCCGCCCTCTTCTCCTGCTCCTCCTCCTCCTCTTCTCCTCTCTCTCTTTCGCTCTCTCTCTCTCTCTCTCTCTCTCTCTCTGTCTCTCTTTCTCTCTCTCTCAATTAAACACAGAACTTAGGTGAACTTGGTGTGTGTGAGCGTCTGTAGTGCCACTCCGTTGTACCTTAGGCCCAGGAGAGGGGGATTTGAAAGGACAGGGGCTTAGTTGGATACTTGAAGAATTACGGGATGTGAAGCTGCTGCTGAATCCATAGAGGAGATGCGGCACCCGGAACCCTGACATCTCTAAGCAGGATCGGCTTCACCGACAGAGCAGTGAAAACAGGCTCTTTGCTACCTAAATGCAGTGTTGAAAGTAAAGGCCTGGTTGCTGTTCTGTCTGGTGCAGGTCAAACGATTTCACTCTCTCCTCCTTAACCAGCATTTCTATGTGTGAAAAAGCCAGTATTGGCTTTTTGGATGCCACAGGTTCTGTGTTGAAAAAGACAGGGAATAAAAAAGAACTCATAGTAGTTTTCTGTTGTAACATAACGAATTATCGGAAACTTAGCTGCTTAAAGCGGCATTTATTTATTATCTCACGTTTCTGTGGCTCAGAAGTCCAGGTAGAGCTCAACCAGGCTCTGCTCGGCTCTCACGAGCCTGGGCCGGAGGCCCTCCTCCGGTTCTGACCTGAGGCTGGAGGGCTGTCTTCCAGGTCGTGGCAGCTCGCTCAGGCTGGTGGCAGCCTTCCCTTCCTTGCAGTTGCGGAGCTCTTGGCAGCGGCTTTTCCTCGAGCCCCGGGCCAGCAGGGGGGTGCCGCTGCTGCAACGTGTCCCCTTTAAGGCCGCCTCACATGGGGCAAGCTCCTTTGTGGTCAGCTCGGGTCCAACGCACTAGGGACCTCGATTCCACCTTGCAGAATCCCTTTTGCCACGTGATGTGAGATAACTGTGTGAGTCAGTGTCCCGGCACATTCACCAGCCCTGCCCACACTCAAGGGGCAGGCGTTAGACGGCTGGAAAACCAAGGGGTGGAAATCTTGGCAGCCATAGTGAATTCCTGTCTACCATATAAATAATATTATTGAGTACCTACCGAAGTGCCTAGCACTGTTCTATTAATTCCAACCTTTGAGTGAAAATGGTATATTATCCACCAACTTTACCTGTAGGGAAACTGCAGCTCGGGGAAGTGAAGTGGTTTGTGTAACTGGGTCATGAGGAGTATGATCTGTGGGCCTTCAAAGCCCCGCCTCTCTCCAGTTTGCCACTGTGTCTCATCAGTCCTGTCACTTCTCCCTCCTTTCCCATTTATTCGTTTTCTCCAAACCCTCGTGCCCCCCCGCCCCCGCCACCACCACCGTCACCCTTCCCTGGCACTACCGCATCAACCCTGAGCGGCCTCCCGGCCCCGGCTCTCTCTCTTCTCCAGTGTCCGCGGTCCTAAAGTGCAGTCCGACCGTGCCACCTCCTGCTTCAAACACCTGAATCGAACACGCGAATCGCTTCTTTTGGGTGGAGTTCATGCTCTAACACAGAGGTTACAAAGCATCAGCTGTGGGCTCTCCTCGCAGCTCTGACTTCATCTCTCACCTCTCTGCTTGGTGAGCATTGCTACGTGGTGTTCTCTCTCTAGAACACTCTTGCCCATGCTTCATCTGGCTAATTCCACCCAGCTTTCTGGTCTGGATTAAGTGTCCCTTCCTCCAGAGGCTTTCTTTGACTCCCTGATTAGGTGAGGTGCTCCTATTACATGTTCCTGTAGCATCCAGTACTTTCCCTACAACACATCACGTTTTATCGTCATGACCTGTTTGTCTGTCTGTGTGTGTGATTCTCGGCTGCCTGCCCAATGTCTGGCAGGTAGTGGAGTCTCTAATAAACGTTTATTAATAAATGACTGGCAGAGTACTTGGATAGGTTACTTTTTTGTGTTACCTTTCAAATCTGTCCTTTTTAGTTTCTGCTTTTTCCTCTTCGCCATTGACATACTTTCAATACCACGTATCAGAAGAGCTTTCCACTTCTCGTGTTTTATTCAGGGTCAAATAATGAGTAGAAGGTAAAGCTGGGGAAAAGATAGTGGGCCTTTAAACTCTAAATTTCATGTGTTTCCCACTAGTTTGTGCTGCTTCACTGCCTTATAATAAGATCTGGGCTTTGAGCTCATCCTCTTAACTATTCACTATACCTACTACAGGTACTCAGTAAATGCTAGTTTACTGTCTGCATAATTTAATACAGGCCCTTATAACAGAGATCCTTTCTTCACTCTGTGGATTTGGATCTAATATACAGGGTCCAGCACAAATAACACCCCTTTTTTATTACAAAATCTTTTATTACAAAGTCATAAGCATGTAATTCTGTAACATAACAATATCACACTCAAGCACACAATATGACATTTTAGGTGAAACGTTCAAATTAAAACTATAAATTATTGCATCCATGTTATTACCCTACCAACCACACTCAAGCAGACGGTACTTTTGCTGGACCCTGTATTAGTCAGGAGTTGTGATTTTGTAAAGTTTTAATTTTATGTTACAGCTGTAGAGAGCCTCGTGGAATAGGGAGCAATAAATCTTTTACAATATTATATTGCATTTGAGAAAACATTATTAAAACTCCTTGCAAGTTTAATAATATGACCAAATGAGCTATGAACTCTCTTAAGCTCATATTCTTTCTGTTGTTCTCAATATTTAGTAATGAGATTGATTCTAAAATTGAGAAAGATTTGGCTATGTATAGATTTTCACAAACTATTCTTTCATTATGCACTCCAGTAAATGTCAGGCCTATGGGTAAGCTATTTTAAAAGATTAGTTTAAAATTTCGAAGCTGAATTTGTAACAAACATGCCACAATTTTTATATCCAAAGAAGTGCTGGCCTGGTCAAAGCACCTACCTTGAAAGTTGTCAGGAGTGTTTCCATTTCTCAAAATGGTGTCGGGTTTTCTTTTTAATTTTTAAATTGAAGCTGACGTACAATATTATATTAGTTTCAGGTGTACAGCATAGTGATTAGACACGCACGTAACTTACGAAGTGTCCCCGGACAAGTCTGTGGCCCACCTGGCGCCGCACATGGCATTACTGTGTTCCTCATGCTGTGTCTCTGCAGCTAGCAGTTTGTACTTCTGATCCCTTCCCTCTGTCACCTGCCCTCCAACCCCGCCCCCATGTGTCACCCATCAAAAATCAGAATTCCTGTGGTGGGGGGAAAATGGAGACAACTGCACTTGGAGACAACAACAGTAAAAAAAAAAAAAAAAGTGTTAAAAAGAATTCAGAATTCCTTTTGGAATTAAACACAGAGCTGTCACACAAGCTTATTTATTATCATCAGTCTCTGCTAGTCTTTGGCCTTTGAGGGCAGTTCTTTTCCGAAAACAACATTAAGAACTAAGGTGAACAAAGTGTGCGCTCAGGCTTGGTTTAAAACAATATGCAGCCCTGGCTGGTGTGGCTCAGTGGTTGAGCACCAGCCTGTGAACCAAAGGGTCGCCGGTTCGATTCCTGGTTGCGTCACATGCCTGGGTTGCAGGCCAGGTACCTGGTGGGGGGGGGGGCGTGAGAAGCAACCACACATTTAGACAGGGGAAAATATCCCTCTCTTTCTTCCTCCTTTCCCCTCTGTCTAAAAGTACATAAAATCTTTGGGAAGAAAAACAATATGCAACTCTGAATTCAGTCAAGAGATAGGACTGTGGTGTTTGTCGGTCATAAAGTCTGACACTTGAGGCAAACAGAAGTTCTAGTAACTTTTAAAGCACCAGACATTTGTATCGTGGTCACTGCAGGACAAGAGAGGACTGTCTTTGGGCAGATGGAGGACCGATCATCACATCTGGATGCTTACAGAGGAGCTTCTAAAGGAGAGCAGTGCTGAGCGCATCTCAGTTCATTAGACAGAGATTGCAAAGGGGTCATCTTTTCTTTTTAAGCAGTAACTTCTGTAAGGAAGCAACGTATTGTCTTCCTTTGGCCTGGAACGCATAGCCCAGGCCACCTCTGTTGTGGTCGTTCTGCTTTTATCACTTAGCTTAGTTGCAGGATCCAAGTCAGTCGCTGTTTTCTGAGTTTCCTTTTTCTCGTCCTCAAATGAACAGTTCAGACGGGTGCTATCTAATGCATCTTTTCGGGTAGGAAAACTCAACTTTTTTCCCTCGGTCTATGGATAGTTGTAAAATGGAATGCATAATAATATATAATATAATCTTTTCTTTTAAATATCCGTCATTGAACTGGCTGTTTCTCAAAAACCATGCTTTGCTCTTGGAATTTTCATAATACGGTGAAGAACAAACATGCTTCAAGCAGTAGAAAACAGTTTGTTGAAGCAAAAGAAACTCGTCTTACGTTGACTGCGGAAGAATTGCTGTCAGTTTCTTTTCCCACCTTGGGCCGTAAGAATGTGAGCAATCAAATAATGCTGCATCACTAGTGACAGTAAAGGCGGCAGGGTCAGGGAAATTGTAAGATTAGAAGTCAAATGCAGAGGAACCAAAAGAACACAGATTTGGCTCCCGGCTTTCTAAGTTTAAAGAGAAATTGTGTGGTTGGTTCGAAGATGAGAGAAGTGACATCCCAGAAGAGGTTTCCTAGCACTCGGTTCTGAGAGAACACGTAACAC
>PVJI01012099.1:0-51781 GCA_004026765.1 Micronycteris hirsuta | reverse complement strand
CTACTGTTACTGGCTGAGTACCAGCTTGGAGGCAGCCGACTGGTACGGGCAGCTCCTATGTGTGACTTGGTAAAGGGTTCAGTAATGGACCTAAAAGGGTTGCCAGTTTCTGCCTGCTTTAAACCAGTTGACATGAGTTCACCCAAGGCAGAGCCATAGGCTAAAAACGTTCCTTAAGGAATGAAAAAAAAAGCTATGTCACAGTAAACATCTTCCTTTTGAGTTCTTACTACATGGTAATGGAATAATGTTTCAAATGTTTCAAGTGTAAAATACCCTGCAAGGTTTTCCCCTAGTGATCCCAAAATGAAGTTTGAACGCTTTCTAGCCTGTAGGGTTGGTACGCAGTCAGTTTTCATTATGGGATATGAATGAAACCAGTAAATTTTATTATATCAATAATATAACAGGTAAGTCATGTTTATCTATAGTCAAAAAACACATGTAGGTGCCATCTAAGGCCTCCAGCTAGACACACTTGGGGACTCACAAATGAAGAAGGTGACGTTTCTATCCACACTCAACTGCTATCTGTGGGGGGAGAGATGATAAAAATTTAAAGTGGAATAATATATCAAGTAAGTAAATGCAAACGAACAGAATAGGGGAATGCAAAGGAGGAAGGAGTCTTCTAGGAATTCTTTCCATAGTGTAAAAGAAATTTTAAAAACTGTATCTTCAATTTTTAAAACTTAGATTAATGCCTAGTAAAGATTACTAATTCTAGTTCATGAGGTTGTACCCTTTATTTAATATCTTCTCTCCTCCTCACCTCATATTTTCCTTGTATATGTAATATGAAGAATAATGTGTGATATCCATGTGCATTGTTATTAAATTATTGTTAATAGCTATAAAATAATGATATTGGGTACTGTGTTTTTTCTGCCCATTAAGTCAAGCTTGTTAATCTGATGGATGGAGAGATACAGATATCAATCTTTTGTATCTATGCTAATTGTTTTTTTGTCTGTGTTTTCAGCTCCTGAAATATATGTTTAAATTGCCTTCTTTGGTAGCATTGCAATTTTGTCGAATTTTGCTTTTACGTGTTTTGAGTAATAGTTATTTGATATCTCAGTTGCTTTTAGAGGGACAGAGTTGTCCAGGTAATCTAGCTCACTACATTGTTAGAAATAAAAATCCTATTATCTTGATTGCATGAGCAACTAAAACAATGAACTGGGTAAAATAAACTCCAGGTACCTTGAAGCCTTTAGAAGAAAGATCTTAGTTATGCTGAATCTACAAATGTGAAAATAACTAATGCCATTATTTTAGGTGTTAATTTCATTATTTTTCGGAAAAGTAGGCATATGTAGATTATAATTATATTGGCAGAAAACTTTCTTCTTTTTTTTTTCAAGACTGCCTGCAATACATTAGATCTACTTAACACCATTAAAACACAGTACAGCTATTCATTAAAAGCCTAATTATCATAGGCTTATTGCATAGGATCAGTTTCTAATCATCATAGCTTTTATCCTCATGATATGATGAAGTAGGTCTTTGATTTAAGTGACAGGTATTAGTTCAGTTGAGTTATCCCTTCCGAAGAGTTAATTAAGCAGAAAATAGCACCCATCTTAGTGCTGGTGTGGTGTCCCGCAGCGGGTCCCAGAGGGGCGGGGGCGGCTCACAGCCGGGGAAACAAGTGAATCAGCCCAACAGCCTCACTGAGTTTACGGAATACTACGATGGCCGTGGCCCCTTTCCAACCTAGGCGCTAGCACGGTTGTGGTTTTCTGCTACTAGGAAGGAGTTCTCGGAATAGACTGACAGTTGTGATGTAAAGCACGTGTGAAGGTTTTTGAGAGATTCCCACATCATAGGCACCCCCCCACCCCGCATTCAGGGGAAACGTTTCAGAACCTCATGAGAAATGAGACAAAGAGCAAGGCGTGTGGGTCGAAAATGGCACGGTGAGAGCCGGGGGCGGGGGAGGGGGGGCACAGACCTTATATCTTCGGGCAAATAGGCTTCCTAAAATCGAACTCCCACATTAGGGAACCCTAGCGCCCACCGGAGGTAGCAGCACTCTTACTTATGATGGCCGAGGGGGGAGTAGGAGAGGACAACTTGGGTGGGTGGGCCTGTGCACAGGGAACAGGGGGAGGAGTTGAGCGGTGCTCTTTGCTTGCCCAGCATATTCTTTTCAAATTTGTCAACTAGATGAAGCACTTTTTTTGCCCCTTGGGTAGAGTTGCGCAGAGTACCCCAGAGAGGTTAAAGGGTTGCATTAATGTATCCTAGCGACATGGAAGGAAACCTCAGGAATGGGGAGGAAGCCTTCTCTCCAGGACTCCTTCTGAGAAGTGAAATGTGTCCAAGTTTGAGGATGTTCAGGTATCTTTGAAATTTCTTGTCTAGCAGCCTTACAATTCATGCTATATGATATTAATAATAATAGGAAGAAAAGCTAATTCATTGGGAATTTACTACTTTTTATGACCTAGATTAAGTATTCATGTATGTTGTCTCATTTAATTTTCAGACTGCTTGTGTTTTATTATCTCTGTTTTGTAGATGATGAAGCCGAGGCGCAGAGATGAAAACACCCAGGGATACGTAGCCAGTGGGGTGTAAAACTGTGGCTTGAACGGAGATATAGTTCAATGATTTCTGATTTGTTTAAAAAGATTTTTTTAAAGACTTTATTTATTTTTAGACAGAAGGGAAGGGAGGGAGAAAGAGAGGGAGAGAAACAACAGTGTGTGGTTGCCTCTCACACGCCCCCTACTGGGGACTTGGCCTGCAACCCAGGCATGTACCCTGACTGGGAATCGAACAGGCGACCCTTTGGTTCGCAGCCCACACTCAGTCCACTGAGCTACACCAGCCAGGGCTGTTTAAAAATATTTTTTAAATAAAAATATATAAATTTGGGTTGGTTGCTACATACTGTAGCAATCCAAACAATGTACAAATATCTAAAGTAGAATGCATGGGCCCTCCTCCCCACAACCCCCACTGATTGTAATCACAGTTAAGAGTATTGTATATCTTTCTATACCCTTCCTTTACTGGTATATTTACTTATGCACATTTTTGTTAAACAAACATGAGATTATATTATACATATAATACTTTAACATCTTTTTAAATGTTTTTAATTGATATGTAACATATAAAATGCTCAGATACTTAGGGTGTATGTGTTGCAACTATTTTCTCCCAGTCTAAGACACTGTGGAGCTTAAAGGTGCCATTATGATCAGGAATTCACCATTTTGATGGAGTTTAATTTAATGTTTTTTTTCTTTATTCTTAGTGCCTTCCCGCCCCCTACACAAGAAAGCTTTGTCTACTTTAGAATAGTGAAGATGTTCTTGTTTAAAAAAAGATTTTATTTATTTATTTTTAGAGAGAGGGAAGGGAAGGAGAAAGAGAGAGAGAGAAACATCAATGTGTGGTTGTCTCTCACGTGCCCCCACCGTGGACCTGGCCTGCAACCCAGGCATGTGCCCTTACTGGGAGTCGAACCAGTGACCCTTTGGTTCGAAGGCCGGTGCTCAATCCACTGAGCCATGCCTGCCAGGACTCAAGATATTCTTTGTGATATCTTGCAGAAGATTTTTGGTTCTTAGCTGTTACATGGAAGTCTGTGGTTCATCTCAAATTAATCTGAATATCGAGCTGGCTCAGATGTATTGTATGGTCCAAACTGTGGTCTAATGTGGTGATGTTTCATGTGACCCTGAGAAGAATGTGTTTTCTGTGTTTTTTGAGTGGACTTAAGTATCAAAATGGGTTGATAGTGTCAGCCTGGCTGCCTTTGTGCCTACTTGTTTTGTCAGTTATTAGGGCAGTATATTGCATTTCCCAACTAAAATTGTCTATTCTCTCAATTTGATCAATTTTTGCTTTAGATATTTTGAAGTTCTGTTATTAGGGGCATAAATATCTAGGATTGTTATCTTGTTGAATGACTCTTTTACCATTGTGAGATGACCATTATCCCTGAAGATATTCTTTGCTTTGATTGCTGCTTTTCTGAAATAATTATTGAGGTATAATCAATAAATTAAATTGTAAGATATTTCAAGTGTACAAAGTGATGATTTGATGTATGTATAAGTTCTGAAAGCGTTCTCCATTCAGTTAATTAACACATCAGTCACCTCGCATGTTTACCTGTTTTTGGTGAGGACATTTAAATTCTATTCTTTTAGGAAATTTCAATTATTCAATCTTATCATCTGTAACCACCATATGTCACATTAGATCCTCAGACCTTATTCAGTCTTGTAGCTGAAGTTTTGTAACCTTTTACCAACCTCTCCCTATTTCCCCGCCTTTACCTTTGATTTTGAAAGGCATGATTTACCTTTTTTTTTCTTTTTCTTTCGGTGCTTTAAATGTTCTGTCCCACTGCCTTCTGGTTTGCACTGGTTTGCACTGGTTTGCCTTCTGGTTTGCACTGGTTTGCCTGTCATCCTTATCATTGTGTCTTGCTACATAATGGGTCTTTTTTTTCCTCTAGCTGCTTTAAAGGTTTCATTTTATTACTGGTTTTTAGCAATTTGATGATGATTTGCCTTGGTGTGATTTTTCTTTGTTTCTTCTGCTTGGATTCATTAAGTTTCTTAGATTTAGAGTTTTTATGAGTTTGGAAATTTTTCAGCCAATATTTTCTTCAAACAGTATTTTTCTGCCACCCCTCGGCTCCTCTGCACCACACATACTCTGTGGGGATTCTCACTGCATGTGCATGAGGTCATTTGAAGTTGTTCCCTAGTTTACCGATGTTCTGTTCCATTTTGTCAACCTTATTACTCTCCGTGTTTATTTTGGATAGTTTTTATTGATTATTGCTATGTCTTTAAGTTCACTAATCATTTACTCTGTAGAGTCTGATCTGTTAATCCAGTCTAGTGTATTTTTTTTTTTTAAGATTTTATTTTTATTTATTTTCAGAGAGAGGAGAAGGGAGGGAGAAACAGCAATGTATGGTTGCCTCTCACATGGCCCTCACGGGGACCTGGCCCGCAACCCAGGCATGTGCCCTGACTGGGAATCGAACTGGGACCCTTTGGTTCCCAGCCGGAGCTCAATCCACTGAGCTACACCAGCCAGGGCATAGTCTAGTGTATTTTTCATATACAAAGTTGTATTGTTTATCTCTAGCCTTTTGATTTGGGTCATTTTTGTATCTTCTGCTTCTTTATCATGTTATGCTTTCCTTTTCTTGAATTTATGGATTATATTTATAATAGCCATTTAACATATTTTACTTCAAATTCTATCATGTGTCATTTCTATTGACTGAATTTTCTAATTCTTATGAGTTATATTTTCCTGCTTCTTTGTATGTGTTCTAATATTTAACTGGATTTCAGGCATTGTGATTTTTATATTGTTGGGTGCTGGAGTTTTCCTGAATTCTTTTAAGTACCTTTGTCCTTTTCCTTGGACTCATTTTAGTTACGTGTAAACAGTTGGACCCTTTTTGAGGCTGGACCTTAAGCATTGTTAGGACAACCCAGAACAGCCTTTAGGATTAGTTCGATCACACCATTGATACTATACCTTTCTTAGGGTTTTTCCCTAATGCCCTGTATGTAGGGGGTCTTTGGCCAATTTTTGCACTGATTATTCCCAGCCCTGAGTGATTTCTTAGGATTATTCTGGCTGTTCCTTATGGCTTTAAAATGATCTTCCAATCTTGTTATGCTTACATTGTTTATTTTCCATATTATTTCAGCCTTCTTATTAAAATATGATTAGATCATGCTAGGTTATTGGTAATAGTTTCATGGTGGCCTGAAAGAACGATCCTAAAACACCCGACATGTCCACGGCAGCTGATGTCCTCCTGGTATCAGGCCTTCGTTGGCAGTAGTTAGGAAAAAATGACATGTATGTTTTCACACTAAATAATACCCTTCTGTCTTCTCCTCATTTTCTGTGCTCTCGCCCCCAGGAAGAGCGTGTTGTAAACCACATGGCGGCAAAGATTGTTGAGAACGTCTGCACCACCTTCTCCGCCCAGGCCCAGGGCTTCCTCACAGGGGAGATCGGGCCCGTTCTGTGGTACCTCTTCAAACACTCCACTGTGGATTCTCTTAGGATAACGGCTATATCGGTAAGATGCAGCAGCTTTGGGGGGTATATTTGCCTGTGTTCAAACACCAAGTTTGCACAAGATATGCCAGAAGTGGGGTTAACTTAATTGAATAGGTAGGAAACAGAAATCTCAGAGGACTAGTTGGTGAGGACAATAACCTGCTTTTCTTCTGAAGTAGGATTTTCGGAACAGGGACTGGGAACCCCTGGTGCTGTGAGGACCTGTGGGACCCTGGTGTTACGGTTTCACAACTACTTGGAGGTGGTAGTGGAGAAAACCGACAGTGGATTGGGTGCAGGGTTGGGACCGGTCTGTTTGTACTGCCCCCTGCCTTCCCCTGTGAGCTCCCCCTTCCAGGGTGTTTTGTATTAAATGGGTCTGCCCTGTGGTTCAAATGAGTTCCTTTTCAGGCATCTGTGGCTTTTCAGGTTTTGTACTTTGATTGGTAGCCTACTGCTTTGCTCACATGGTCATAGTAACTTGATAGAAAGGATACTTATGTGTGAAGATGTGTCAGCATGGGTGTGTCAGTTTAATAGTCTCTGGAACCAGTGCAACCCTTTCTCACATGCTTTGTTTAAATACTCTCTCTGATCACTAGTCTCTTCCGAACTCTCTGCATTATGTGGCAGCTCCGCCATATTGCTCGCGTCTGCTCTTTCCGGTGCTTCTCCTGGCGACAGTTTCCTACCTTCCCTCCTTCCTTGGACCTCCAGTCCCCGTTCTCCTCCTGCCTCCTCAGTGAGTGACTTTCCCGCCTGCTTCCCGGAGGGACGCGAAAACACCCCGTGGGAATCGCCCATACTTACGCCTGCCCGGTCAGTAGGTGCAGGGACGCCCACACCGACCCCCTCTCCGTTCTTTCCCTCCTGTCAGAGGCAGACCTCTCGTGTTTCTCCAGACTTCTTCCTGTTCCCCTTTTGGGGACCTAACTCAAATGGTTATTTCTGTTCTTTCCTAAATCTTTAAATGGTCCTTACCTTCTAGAACCTTCCGATCAGCATTGGGGTATTCTTTGCTTCATCACCCCCCCCCCCCCGGAAAGGACTAGAAGCTGCCTGTCTTCCTGCACGGCCATACTTGTTTATAAAGCAGCAGCATCACAAATTATTGCTCCCTTTTGGCCCATTTCCTCTTCAGTCCAGTCTGGTATCTGTCCTAAAAATGTCACCGGAGCTGATCCTGTTGTGATCTGTCATGACTTTGATGTTGCCAAACCCTGTGGGTATTTCTGGATCTGTTTCAGTTCTTATCTTAACTTTACCTGAGCAATTTTGAAGATCAAGGGCGAATAATCTTGCTCACGGAATATCATTAAGCAAAGGATATGTGGCATCCATCACACACCCTCTGCTTCAGGAGCCACACGATCTCAACCTTCCAAAACCTAGTTACGGTGTGAGTAATTGCGGAGAAGCTGTCAGAGGGAGTGAGTTATGAAGTGTGTACCCGTGAACTCTCCTGGCGTCTTGGAATCATATCGCAAGGCATTCATTTTAATCCTGGGCCTTAAAAAAACCCCAAAAACCTGTCTTGCTGTAATTGGGTTAATGTTCTCATATTTATCTTTATATCAGCGTGTTTTTTTTTTTTTCCCTTGGCAAAGTTTTTTCCAGTTGTTCCCACCAAAGTCTTGTACTTTCTAGCCCTTTCTTCATCTGACACATTAAACTTCACTTTTTCATCTTGGGCTACTTGTATTTCGTTCTTAGAATTCATCTAAATAATTAATTTTTTACTGAAATTTTGCCAATTACCCCCCGAATGTCTTTTTTTTTTTTCTTTTCTGCTCCAGGATCCTATTCAGTAGCATGTGCTATATATCATTTTTGTATCTTTTCAGTGTCTTCCAGTGCGAAAGTCCCTCAGCCTTTCTGTGTACTTCCTGTATCCACAGTTTTAAAGAATGCAGGGCTTTTATGTTGTGCGGTGGGGCCCACCCTGGGCCCGTCTGGTGCTTCCTCGTGAAACCTCCTTAGCACGGTCGAGGAGTCCTACCTGTACCAGCGGCCTCTGCGGTGGCTGCCCTGGGGCGACCGTCTGTTTGCATCATTCATTGTATGTGGCAGGTTGGCAAGTATTTTCTGGAAAGGGCCAGATAATAAATATCTTGTGCTTTGTGGGCCACACACAGTCTCTGTGGCATCTTCTTTTTGCTTGTTTTGTTTTCTGCAACCCTTTGAGAGTGTCACAGCCATTCTTACGGTACAGCTCAGGAGCTGTGCAGACACAGGTCTCTGGTATTGGTGGGGTTCTGTGGTGGGAAGCCCTTCCCCTTCTGGCACGTGCGTGTGTGCATCTGTGTCGTCATGGTCGTGGGCGGCTATTTTATCCAGGGGACTGTAGGGTGATACTGTCACTGTTAGGGTTTACTGTTTGGATGCTCAAGTCCTCCTAGATTTGGCCGCTGTGATTCCTCCGAGCTGGCCTCTGTGTTCTGTTGACCTATTACTGTCATTGTTTGAGTTTTTCTTTGCTCGTTCACACCGTGTAAGGTTCTGGGCTAATTTTGTACTTTCTTTCTGCTAGCCCTGGACTCCACCGTGACTCCAAGGAGCCTTTGGTATTTAGGAACCAAGATCTGGGTATTCTTGGTGCTTACCGCTGTGGGTGCCGTTGCACCTGGGCCTTCTTAATACAGAACTAGAAAAAACCATGTGCTTATGTACAGATAAATATATATAAATATATGACTCTACATATTTGGAACAAGACTCATGCATTCACAGTGGTACTCCCAACTTTAACCCAGTACCTTCGGATTCTTTCTGTGATGTTAAATCCCTTCTCAGACAAAGAGAACACTAGCTCACATTATTCTCCTTATATTTACTGGTTTTTCCATCAGTTAATGTATTTATTCAGTGTGACAGACTCCACCCACACTGGCCACGTCCCCTGTGCCATCCACCATCTCCCTGCCACGACCACTCTGCTCCCTTGACCACTTGGGCTCAGGGCTCCCTCTCCCCTCGCTGCCCCCTTTCCTCAGGCTCTGACACAGTCCCCTTGGGAGGGGAAGCTCAGACAAGATGGATTAAGGGGAATGAAGGGTTAGGTGTCATCCTTGATACTTTCCTTTCCCTTAACTCCTTCCACGTCACTGTTTCCACCCAGCTAATTAGCCTGTCCTGTGATTTTAGTTCATGCGAGTCTCAAATCTGTCTGCCTCTCTCTGTGGCTCTGCTTCTACCCCCACAGTCCCGGCCACCACCATCTGTCACCTGGGCCACCGGAGCGGCCTCCTAATTGGTCTTCCCATGGCTGGTCTGATGCTCTACTTACTGTTCTCCACACAGACTGAATGTCACAGAATCACATCTCCTCTCTCTGCTCTGCTGAAACTTTTCAACAGCTTTCCACCATTTTCCTTAAAGGATTATTAATATTTTATGTAAAGTACTAAGTAGAAGTTAAGGACTGGCTGGTGCTTTCAGTTTTAGGATAATATTTAGTGTTTAAAGCAGTTAGCACATTTCACAAAGTCCATTAGTTAGGTTAGCTTATTTCATTATAATTCCTTATCTATTGTAAACTCCTGGAAAGTCAGGGCCAGGTTTTGCTCATCGATGAAACCGAAACCGTTTTTCGATGGCGAGTTAGGATTTTTCCTGCAAAGTCTGAGAAGGGGCCTCCTTTTTCACATCGTGGGTACGGGACAGGCCGTTAATGACATTAAAGGTCCCTGTTTACTGGGATGCAAGGCCACAAGTGGAATGCAGAATCCAGTATGAGATTATTGTTTGGGGATCCTCAAACAAAGCTATTCTAACGATCATAGTCCTAAATTGAACCTGCCCTGTAAACAGATGTAGGTGAGGATTTTTCAGATGCTGAGGTTATAGAAACTGAAGCTATTCCTTCTGAGCTCCCTTCACACATATACTTAGCAAGGATGGCGACGGCCTCCTTCCCAGCATGCCTCACGGAGCCGAGCTTCTCGCTTTCTTTTTCCACATGTGCTGCTTAGGGATGTGCCCTGGAGGTTAATGTGCCCATTTGGTGCCAAAGACCAGAAGTAATTGATTCATTAACTGGAGTGGACATACAATATTGTATTAGTTTCAGATGTGCAGCATAGTGATTAGACATTTATGTACCTTACGAAGCGATCCCCATGGTAAGTTCGGGGTTCTTCACACGACCTTCAGGACCTCGGGTGATGTGGCCCCTGCCCGCCTCTCTCTTCCACATCTCATAACTCTCATTCCCTTGCTCGCCGCTTGAAACACACTCGTGGTCTGACATTTCTAGAATTTCTGGAACCTACGCACTTTTCTGCCTCAGGCCCTTCCCACTATTATTCCTGGTGCCTGGGGTGCTGTCTGCTGGCTTTTCACACGGTAGAGTCCTCCTGTTTTAGGCCTCAGCTTAAATGTCACCTTCTCGGTTAGGACACCCCGGCCCCTCGTATCTCATTGTGTTTTCCGTCATCACCGTGAACACAGCGGAGTGGATGTAATTTATGACTGCACATTGTTTCCCGCAGCGTGTCAGTTGCAGGGAGGGAGGGGCCCTGTTCCTCTCGCTCCCTCTGAGCACACGCGGCAGGAGTGCGGGTAGGCAGCGCAGACCAGGGGGCCAGACGAGCACTGGCTGGAGGGTAGTGTGGTCGGTGTCGAGGCACCAGCCTGGCCCTTGTCCCACTTGTAATAGTCTGAGTCTGGGCCCTGCCACCCATTTCCTGCCTCATTTGTGCATGTTGGCCCCACTGATTACCCTCCATGTGGTCCCCAGACCTGCGGCACCCACAACACCTGGGAACTTGTTGGAAATACAGGTTTCGGGGCCCTAACCCAGACCTGCTGAATCAGAGTCTCTGGTGGGGGTTGGGGGGTGGCTGGTGGTCTGCATTTCAGTGAGTCTTCAGGTGATTCCAGTGGTGCTGAGGCTGGGGCCTTGGGGCCCTTGGAGAACAGCGGCGTGGCTTCGAGTGAGAGGCAGCTGGTTGCTCCCTCCCACTCAGGAGTGGCCTCCATCACTGAGCGAGTTGTTTGGAGGGAGTGGATCTGACTTGGGAAAGGTATTGGATGGATAAAAAACAATTCCTAGAATTGTTAGGATTACAGGGAATCTCTGTGAACCATCGTGGGGACGCGAGGGGTCTGTAGAAGTGGATTGAGTGAAGTGGCTCCTACCAGGGAGAGGACGGCGTGGTCACAGTTACTGTGGTGCTGAGCGGGAGGGTGCAGAAAGTGAGGATTTTGCAGGGCAGGCGGGAGCTTTTTCAGCAACTTTGTTGACTTCCTCTTCTCTTTCCACTCCCCGCCCCTATTCTTACGTGGCTTAAAGTCTCTCGGGTTGGATGAGGGTGGGTGTAGTTTGAAAAAGCTCCCAAATGTGATTTTGCTATGACATCAAAAAATCATTAAAAAGACAAAAAAGAAATGATTCTTAAATTTCTTTTTCCGTGGTGATTGGTTCATGTTGCTAATAGATATGCCGCCTTCTCTTCTGAATCAGTCTGTTTTCTTGGAAAGTTTCGTTGAACAGACTGTCAGAAATCCTGGAGGCAAAGCAATGCTCTTTCTGAACAAACTTGGAAGTGAATTTTGCACTGGAACTATTCTTCCCAGTTTTAAGATGTGTTCTCGGTTTTAAAAAGTAAATACTTGAAAACCAAATCGCTGAAAATCAGACCTGAGATTTGATTTCTTTCTTGGTTCAGAAAACAGAAGCACTCATGTGCGCGTAAGCCTCTGGGAAGTGCCCATTGGGTTTGATACCAGAGTGACCGGTTACGTGGAAAGTCTCCAGTTCGTGAGCAGCATTCTGAAGATCGAACCATGCCAGGCGCCCCTGCGTTGCTTTGGACACACTTAATAGTAGTCTTGACAGGTCTTTCATCACAAAATTACCCCAGCACGATCGGGGCCATTTTATGTCTATTTTATATCGATAGGAAGTCACTTTTGCTGCTGAGACAGACTTACTATTTCTCTGTATTGGAGTCCTTGTTGGGAGAACCCCGGATTCGCTTGAAAAGTTCTGCTGTAGCATGATGTTTAAGGGCTCCGTCGAAAACATTATTTTTAAATCCTTGGATTATTAAAATAATATGACAATTCTGTTTTGATTTTATAAACAACCATTTTCTTAGATTTATTCCAAATGAAATTTTACAACATTCACTTTCAGAGCCAGATTTGTTTTTCATGAATTTATTTTTCATGTTCCTGTTTCCAGTGATTAGCTGCGACTTTTCTATTGAAACGTACACCACTTGGGTTTTAGACTTGAGGAACCCGGCTTTTAGAGCTTCTGCACCATGATATCCAACTTTTACCCGTCCGTAACTGCCTCAGAAGGAAGAGGAGAGATGGAAATGCGATTTGAAAGCTGTTTGAAGGAGAGGTTGGATCGTGGAATTTTATTCCAATATGATGACCTGTGAATGAATGCAAACTTCTGGTGTGAGTTAGAAATGGGGCCAGCGGCTATTCTTTGCAGCTTCATTGAGCTATAACTGACACACAATGTTGTGTAGGCTTAGGTGTGCAACACCTAAGTTGATTCGGTGCTTCTCCGCTGCACAGTGATCACTGCCACAGTGTGAGCCAACACCCCCGTCGCATCCCACCCCATCCCGGTCGTTTCTTCTTTTGTGGCCGACAGTTGCGCTCTATTCTGTTAGCAACGTCCAGGCCTATCCTACGACATCATTAACTATGGACACCGTGCTCCACGTTTTACCCCCAGAACTTACTCATCTTACAACCGGAAGTTTGTGCCGTTCCACCGACACCTCCCCGTTTCCCTCACCCTCTTTCTCATGGCTGAAAAATATTCTACTGTATGTGTGTCCCACATTTCTGATCCACGCATATTCATCTGTTGCTGGACGCGAAGGTGGTTCCCCTGCCTTGATTGCTGTGAATAAATGCTGCCATGAACGTGGGATATCAGTTTGAGACCCTGTTTTCATTTGTGGATGATCATTAAGGCCAGACTGCCATAAGTGTCCCATGTGATGATTAGTTCCACGGGAAAGGGACACTTTTTCTTTTTTAGGGAACTGTATATATTTAATGCTTTGTAGATGTTCATCTTTCAGTGTATTTGTTTAGTTAGTAACTTCAGAAATGGCAGTAGTAAATATATACTGTATTAATAAAGTAAACTTTTCCTGTAAATGTTTATTTCCATGTAGTAAATTTTTTTTGTTTGAGAAGATTTTTACTTCAGTGAAACCCCATCAAATATTATCTCACAGAAAGGGTTCAAAACAGCCGTCTCTCTTTAATTTTCATACAGTAAAAACAATAGAGAAAAATATCGAGCCTTCAAATGTTGAATACAGTCCTGGCATTGGGATGTAATTAATATTCTAATAAAATAGTGCGCATTTATTTGAAAAATTTGAACAGTGCAGACATAAAAGATGGAAGACTCTTCCTTGTCCTTTTTCTCCTGCTCACCTCTCTGGCTCCTTCCCGAGCGACATTGCTGGGAGGGTCCCTCCAGACCTTCGCTCTCCCCGTGCGCGCTGCCTTTCCCTTGCTGGCGATACACAGTGAGGTCACATTAGCATTTCCATAAAGATTGGACATAAGGTTCAGCATAACAGAAACACATTTACTTTGAACATTTCGTTTTGGTGGCAGATTGACTTTATGCCAATCGCCACTTCTTTTCCTTATGTTATCGGTAGGAATAGCTTTTAAAGGAAGCTCATTTTTGAAGCTAGAGACCTATCTAATTTTTTTCCTGAGATGTTCAAGAAAGTGAAAATGTGTTTCAAAGTCTTTATCTTTTCTCTTCCTCGCTCCTGCCTTCCTTCCGTTTGACGTCATAACCTTTCTAACAGTTTATCTTGTACTTGTTCCTTTCGTTGTTAATCAAGGTTATAAATCTGTTTCAAATACATGCCAGGAAGGAGGTTAGATGCCATTCATTATAATGAGTGCTTTTGTAAAACTATTTCTGGTTTAAGTTTATTTCTCTTTTTGAAGTCTCCCTTGTACACGCGGAATATGACCGTCCCTCTCTTTCGCTTAAAGTTTTTAAAGGCTTCCCTTTGCACATGGAAGCAACTTCCAACCTTTCCCATCTCCTGGCACATGTAAACTAATCACTGAACTTCTGCAGCACACCAAAAATGTATTTTTTGCCAATCTGACAAAAAAATAGGTATAATTTTGATTCATTCACCTTGGACGGCTATTATTGTGTGGGCTGTAGTCACTTTTTATTTGATACTCTAAGGGAGAAGAGGTCAGTGCCTCTGACTAAATAGTCAGGTATTGCATGTTTTAAAAATTCTTGCGGCACATCGGTTGAAAGTTGCTGGCTTATGGCATAAAATTCAAAGGTCCTAGCTTGGTAGGCCGTCTCTGGCCTCAGCCTACTTCCAGAGATGGGTCGTGTTTTCCCCTTTCCTGCTCCCTGCTTCTCCGCCTTCATCCGAAGTGTGTTCTGCTTGCATCGGACACTTTGCCTGTCCTAGACCGGGCTCTGCATCTTCCTGTCACCATGTGGGCCCTTGCTCGCTCTCTCTGGCTAGAATGTTCCTTGCTTACTGCCCCGCCCATCCGTTTCCCACTTCCTCTTCAGAAACTGGCTCAGCATCCTCCTAGTGAGGTAGCTCTGGTTGACTTGCTTTTGCTGCCTGTCCAAGCATAATTACTGAGCCCGCTTCTATCACAACACATTATTAAATTCTATTTATTAACAGCAAGTTTTATCTCTAATAGTTTATGCACAATTTAGGAAAAGCTCAGAAGTCTGATTACTTCAGTTTGAATTCCAGCTTTGTTACTTACTAGCTATATAATTTTGGGCAAATTACTTAAATATTTTATGGCTTAGTTTTACCGTCTATAAAATAGTGTTAATAATAATACCTTGCTTGCATATTGTTGAGAGAATTAGATGAGATAGTCTTCAGATATTCCCAGTGTTCTTCACACACTGAACAATAAATGTTAGATGCATACTTTTATGACTCTTTTTCCAGCCCTTAGCTTAGTGTCTGCACGAAGGGACACTTAATAATGTGTAGTAAATAAAGGGATGTTTTTCTATCTAGACTTATGAGTGAGTTTATCATTTTAGTAAGCTCATCATAATTTATATGATTGTTACTGTAAGAGTTTCTGATGTTATAAAAACAACTGTAGTTTTCATTAGCAGCTGGATTATTGTTCTTTTTTAAAATGTGTTGAAATTTTCCAACTTTCCTAAGCCAAAATAAGTGACGAAGGAGCGAGGCAAGCCCCTTCTGCTCCACGCGACCTTTGCAGGGCCTGGCCGATGCACTTGGAGTTGTCTGACAGACCGTTCTCCTGTGTCTGCAGGCCTTGTGCAGGATCACGCGCCATTCTCCGACGGCCTTCCAGAATGTGATCGAGAAGGTCGGCCTGAACGCCGTGATCGACTCCCTGGCCTCCGCCATCTGCCGCGTGCAGCAGTACCTGTTGACCTTGTTCACCGCCATGTTGTCCCGTGGGATTCATCTGCAGAGGCTAATCCAAGAAAAGGTTTGACCTAGATTTCACCTGTTACTCTAGTATAAAAATGGTGGTTTTCCTGCACATTTGTCGTGGACAAGTGATATCATCTTGGTAGAATTGACTTTTCGTCTGAAGGGACCTTTTTAAACTCTGCCAAACCTACGTACCACAGGCCATTCATCCGCAGATGTTATGAGAGCCTCTGAGTGATTAAAATAGAATTCAGTAAATGGCTGTGCCTGCTTGTGCTATGTTAGTGACGAAAAGTTAGAAAACGAGTCCTTCCTACCTGCTCTGTGCTAGTACTTCCTCTGCCTCCTCCTCCTCAGCCCCCAGCTCTTCCCCCATACCCTTTGCCTGTCTCGGGGAGGGGTCCCTTTATGTTCTGACTCATTTTTATTCCTTCCTTGGAATAGGAATATTTCTTCCTTGGAATACTCAGTCAATGCCAGTCACCTTTAGAGCTCCCTTCTCCTGTTTTTAGCCCCATTTTAAAGTGTCTTCTCTAGTCCTTGCTGAAGAGAGGTCCCTGGGCCAGACCACTGGCATCTCCCGGGAGTGGGCTGGACACACAGCCCCTCAGGCCCCGCCCAAGTCCTGCTGACTCAGAGTGATCATTTTAATGAGGTCTCTAGGCGGTTGGTGTTACCTAGAGGGTTTGAGAAGCCCTGTCCTAGAGCATTAGCGCTCCGCGAGGTGTCAGCAGGTGAAAAAGTGGACCGTGTTATATGTACATTTGGAAAGTAGTGAGTTAAAGAGATGATTGCAATTGTGCAGACTTTCCCAGTTTAGCATACGCTCATGTGTATTATGGAGCTTTGTGCGGGGAGAGTCGTGTGCAGTGTTTTATACTTAGTAGGCCTATTATTATTCTCTTTGGAGGGGAGCTGCCTGCCAAACTGGCATTTCGTAGAACGTGGGAAGGCGATGTGGCTAAGTGCAGAGTGGAGCCACGTAAGTGGGTGTTTGCTGTGGTTCCTCTGCATTGGGTGCCGCTCTTTGAGTGCTGGTTTTTATACTAGAAGTTAAAATTTCAGGAATTACTAACGGTCAGGTTTGCATAGTGAGCGGGGTCTGTGAAAGCCCAAATCGAGAGTTTGCCTCTTCCTGCCTTTAATTGGTCTGACTTAGACTCCGCTAAGAAATCCGAGCCTCAGAGGAATATATTCTCCAGCAGTCTGTATATCTAATTTTCGCTACTGAATTTTCCGAGCCATTACTTCTGTTGTCATTGCATTAGAAAAAGCACCCCTTGAGTGGTTTTACTGCATAAATCATGATAATAGAGGCTGAGAGTTTTAGCAGTTGTTTTTTTTTTTTTTTTCACCTGAGCACAGGTATAAATTTAGTTTCAAGTATGATATCTCACAAAGCTAGTAAAATGAGAACTTGGTAGTTGGGCTTCCCTGAGGTGTGAGGTGTGTTGGGAGACCTGAGAAGAGAGAGGCGGCCAGTGAAGCCGTCTTCAGGGACAAAGGGACGTGGCAGGAGGCTGGAGGTGGGAAGAAGACCTCGGTCACGGAGGGTCGTGGGATTGGCCTTCCTTATGGTGTTGGCTGAGTGGTCATTGTTTTATTTTTATGTAAAGACGAGTGCCTGTGTTTGTATACATGGGTGGGATTCAGGGGCAGTCTTAGCTCACCGTATCATTGCTAAGTGGAGGCGGTCTCCAGTGTTTGGTTGTACACAGGCTGGGATGAGTGGAACAGGGAGGGACCCAGGAACAAATACCGGGTTTGCTGTCTCTTGGTGGGCAGGGAGGAAGAACTGCCCACGTTCTTCTTTGGGGGGAACTGATACCTGTATATCCTGGTATTTTTAAATTGAAGTGCCCCAAAGAGGCCTGTGACATTCTTGTTAAATAAATGAAACTGCTGTTTACTGCAGAAAGTGTAGATGAACCCAAAGAAGAAAACAAAAGCCACAGCTGTGATCTCATTACCCAGAGAGAGTTGCTGTTAAGGTGTTGGTTTATTTATTTTTTAGCCTTCTTTTCTGTGTGTCTATTTTATGCATACATTTATAAAATGAAGATTAAAATGGGTATGTCATTCAGTATCCCCCAAGAACACTTATGAATTATAGTATAATCTTCCTTTTTGGACACCGTCATGATTTAACTCTTTTCCCACCGTTGACCTGCTTGCCTCCCGTCTGCGAGCTGGTGTCGCCCTGCTGAGTAAATGCCGTCACACACGTCTTTGCGTTCACCTCTGCCAGGGAGGCACCGCAGGCGCCATCCACACGTACAGGGCTCTGCGTAAATAGTTCTAGATTGTTCTCTAGAAAGGTGGGTGATGCGGGTACCCTTTACTTGTACCTTCACCAGCAGTTATGAAGACACATGCTCTACTTCTCTTATAATAAAACTGAGAGTTTGGGATTATGTGATTAGCCCCATACTGTATGTTTCCATAGTTGTTTGCAGTTAGTAACAAATCTCCATTTGGAATATGTAACCATAGCCATATTTTCATGTGAAACTAGATTAACTAGTGGTATCATTATTCCCTTCTGAGCCAGGTTCTTGTTCTTGAGAGGTTGCTGATGCGTGGAAGGACTTTGCTGTGCAGATAGATAGACACACACGTACACATTCACTTACTTTTCTCCTACACACACATGTGCTACTAGATCTTTTCACAGAGATGGGGTCGATTGTATATTGTTTGGTGATCCATGTATTTCCTGCTCAGTGATGTGTTTATAACTTTTATGAACTTTGTGTTTGAATAAGCTAAAGCCAAGAAATGAGAATAAGGGTGACAGTAGAGTGTGTTGCCCTAAACCTGTAATGACATAACACACAGGCATTCACATGCAAACTCATATATGTAAATGTACGTGTGTATATGTATGAATGCACATAGGGAGAAGGGGACAGCATACCTTAGTTAGACAATTGCTGTGCAAATAAATCACTGGTGTGGCTTGAAAAGAATAGCTTACATTAAAAACTCAGTACCAGCCCTGGCTGGTGTGGCTCAGTGGATTGAGCGCAGGCCTGTGAACCCAAAGGTTGCTGGTTTGATTCCCAGTCAGGGCATGTGCCTGGGTTGCAGGCCAGGTCCCCAGTTGGGGGTATGTGAGAGGCAACCTAATGTGGTATCTCTTGCACATCGATGTTTTTCTCCCTCTCTTTCAACCTCCCTTCTCCTCCCTCTGAAAATAAATAAATAAAATCTTTAACAAAAAGATTAAAAAAAAAAAACTCAGTGCCAGATTTTGCTGTTAGAATATGGAAAGCATATAAAACTCCTGGATCCCCATTGTGCTGCATTTCAATTAGTTGAGCTGGAAAAAAGCTCACATCAACCTAAGTTTCATGGATTCAAACATCTGTCTCAGTCATTTTGTTCCTGGGGTACGTGACCTTGAACGTCCTTCGCAGCCAGAGAATCAGGCATGCGTCCTTTGGATTTCATGCGCTTTGGGGTCACTTAATGATGTAAACATTACTTTGCACAGCCATAGCATATTTCACAGGGGAGTTTAGGCTCACTAGTAAGACGGCTTCCTTCTGAGTGCTATTGAATAGAGATAGTGCCTTTTAACTTTTTTGCTTATTAATTTTGACAATAGCTGCTATTTTTGTTTGAGCAGTCTAGTTTGACTGAAGCCGTGTTTTTAGGTTTAGCATTTTGACCAAGCAGCATAGCAGTGATTAATAATAAACCAGAAGCCGCAAATCTCTGTTATTAGTAAGTACTATGGAAGATCACCGTGAAATTTCGTGGCTGCAGAATTTTGAAAAATTTGAATGCTAATTCTCCTAAGGTTTTTATTTTTCAACCATCTCTAGGCATACAGACTCAAAGCTTGCTAATCCAGCTTTTAAAATATGGTAATTAACTTATGCATATTAATCAGATTATTAGTGTGTATTATGATATTTTTAGCTTGTCCATAGTAATAAGAATGTTCTCTTACAGATTGTTTTTACTTAGATACTTGGCCAAACTGCTTTAAGGAAAGTGCAATCCAAAAACAATTTTGGATTTAATCAGTACAATTTTCATTTCCGTCAATATTAAAGAGGAAAATGGTGTCGGTGTAGTTACCCGCGTGCTGTCTCACTGTTTTTCCTCGGGCTGTTACCAGTCGGTGGCCAGGCTGTGCTCACTGATTTTCTCCTGTGACAGTTGATTGAAGCAGATCAATTTTATCGCTGCAGATTTACAAGAGATAATTTTGAAGTTCTCTACCTCATCGCTATTTTTACTCATCTGATAATTTCCTCTTTATGATATAGACTAGAGGGATGCTTCATCCTTTTGCTTAATTATGATGAAGACCACATTTTGTTTGTGATGGGTGCTTCCGATAACATTGTGAGTAGTCCATCACAGCATCTTCATGTGAGATTGGTATGTTCGTTCTGAAAGCACTGCCAAGTACCATTTCCATGCTGCACATAAATGCGCCCTGCTGTGGTTTGGCTTACCCACGTAGCCTCTGCTCTTTTTCTACACATGTAATATTGAGGTATGTTGAGCTGAGTGGCAAGATGAATTTAAATCAAAGCTGAATACATAGCGGGTTACATACTGAAGCGACCCGAGGTCATTTTTGGGTCTCTAAAGGTCATTTTGATTCTTCGTCGGTGACACTAAATCTGTGCCGGCAGTCTGTAATCTTCCCTCCCCAAGTGTTGGGAGATGAATACTACTCTGAAAGTGTGGTGCCTGTTGCTCATGATTAAATATGGAGCCCTGGGCGGTGAGTTGTGCAGAGTCAGTCAGTGGTGCTCACTCAGTTTTTCCGAAGTGACTGAGAATTTATTTAGGGCACAAGATGCTTTTAGGCTTAGGTCCAAAATGGTATCTGTAATACACTGCCTCTTCTTCTGGGGCTTGGAATGGTTGTGTTGCAAACAAATCTCGTGCCCACTTACATTTATTTTTGGTATTTGCTATACTTTGTGTAGTTGGTTTCACTCAAAATTCTAAGCATATTATTTTAATTTGCAAGATTATAATGCCTTAATCTCAAGGGCTGCAGCAACTGCTGAGAGTGTCTTACAGGTGAATAACACTGTCATATTTGCTGTCGTGGAAGCTCACCGTGGCTGCGTCTTGTAGAACAGATGGAAGAAAGCAAAGGTAGATAAAGCTTGTTGCAGTCATTCAGAAGGGACAGGATGGTGCATTGAAATAGGGCAGCGATGGTGGGGTGGTGTTCTTGCAGAAACTGGGAATCTATTGGACATGGGGTGGAGGAGGAAGATGCTCTGAATTTTAGCTTTAGCCATTGGCTTGACGATCCTTGGAGTAGATCACCTTTTGGGTAGGTGATAAGTTTAATGTTGGACGTGGAATACAAAGGATTGCAATATACCATTCACCTGCATTCACCAAAGGCTGATATTTTACCGTATTTGTTTTATAGTTTCTCTGTCTTTCTATCTCTTACCGTGTGTGTTCTTCCCCATTCAAGAAGAGGTTGCAGACCCGAGGCTCCTCTGCCTTCAGTTACTTCACTGAATATTCCCTAAAAACAAGCCATGGATTTAAAAATCAAGTTAACATTTATTTAGCATTCAGATTAGCTAATCTGCAGACCTTACTCAGATTGTGCGGTTGTCCCCGTGATATTCTTTTATGCAGAACAGAACTTCCAGATCTTGCATTGCGGTCAGTTTTTCATGTCTCTTTAGTCTCCTATAGGCTGAACAGTTTTTCAGTCTTTGGCTAGTGGCTGTGTGAATGGTTTTGGAATTATGTGTGCGCATGTGTGTGAGGTGTTGGTGTGGAACACAGACTTAGGGTCATGGTACTTGGGCCACAGAGTATAAATTAGAACTGGGAATTGACTCTGCGGAAGTGGGCTTTATTTTTTTTTATTTTTAAAGATTTTTAAATTTATTTTTAGAAGGGAATGGAGGGAGAGAGGGGGAGAGAAACATTGGTGTATGAGAAAAACATCAATTGGTTTCCTCTCACACGCCCCGAACTGGGGACCTGGCCTGAAACCCAGGCATGTGCCCTGACCGGGAATCGAACTGGTGACCTTCTACTCTGCAGAACGACACTCAGTCCACTGAGCCACAATGGTCAGGGCAGGAAGTAGGCTTTGTACTGTCTGCATGCTGGAAAGGGGGAAACAGATCTGTTACTCAGGGTCACCTTGGTGTTGATTCTGGTTTGAATCAGAATGGTGATGATTATTTGGTTCAGGAGCTAGGTGAGACTAATGCATAGAGATACATGGATATATCTCCATCTTTAAATGGAGAGATACATCTGCCTATGTGAATTCTTCCTGCTCGGCAATATAGCACCTAGCGTAAAAGGCTTGTGGCACAGAAAATAATGAAGTTGCTTCCAACTGCCTTGGACACACAGTGTCACCGCTAGGTACTTGCTTCTGTTAAGGACTCTTGGGAATTTATATTCCTGCTCTCTGCAGCCATCATGTTGGCAATGTGACCCCATGTTCCTACCTACTTACTTTCATTAACCTTCTATGTGTGTCTCTGTCTGTCTGTTTGTATATCTTTTTTGCATATCAGTAAACGCCTGAAATGATGTACAGTCTCTGTTAGAAGGAAAAATAACAGCAGTACTTGTCAATACTTACCCTTGTGTGCTGTATTATACCTTTAATTCAAGAACGTTGTAGAAACGTAGGTTTTTCTTTGTGCCCTGTATTGGGTGTTGTAGGTAGACTAGAGATGTGATCTCTACCTGGGCAGGTTCGCTCGGTGGTTCGTGCCTGTGTGGGGTCGTGACTGCCGGTTCTAGTTATTATTGCCACACTTCCAGTTGTGTGGGTGTGTGGTTGGGAGGCAGGCTTTGTTGTCCGACTGGCCTGGATTTGAACCCAACTTTGTGAATTTGGGCAAATTGCTTAAGCTTTCAAGATTCATTTTCCTTTTTAAAATAGGGAGAATATTGTTAACCTTTTATGGCTGATTTCCAGGTTTAAATGAGATACATATTAAAAATTTAGTATTGCATCTCCCTGGCTGCTATAGCTCAGTGGATTGAGCACGGGCCTGTGAAACAAAGGGTTATCAGTTCAATTCCTGGTCGGGGCACATGTCTGGGTTGCAGACCAGGTTTCCGGAGCGGGGGCGCATGAGGGGCAACCACACATTGATGTTTCTTTCCCTCTCTTTCTCCCTCCCGTCCCCTTTCTCTAAAAATAAATAAATAAAATATTAAAAAAAATTTAGTGCAGCATCTGGCACACATTACGAATGCAGAAACAGTAACTGATATTATTTTATTTCCTGCTGTCTATTTGGTAATTATAATCTATTAACCTTGAGAGTTGACTGCCCTATTTATTTCATGTTTTCTAAAAAAAAAAATTTAATGTCTTCCACAGGATTTTGTCTCTACAGTCATCCGTTTGCTTGACAGCCCCTCAACTTCCATTAGAGCAAAAGCCTTCCTGGTCCTTTTATACATTTTGATTCATAACCACGAGATGCTGCTGCTCAGCTGCCAAGCAAGGTAACGATTTCTCTGATTTCATCAATGACTTCAGTTTGGTGCCTCTTTTCTTAGTTTTATTAGTAGTATTTTTGGCCTCTGTGTAGCCAGCATTGAATTTTTGCTAGGTTTCCCCAAGGGTTTAACATTTTATGTGTAGCCGCAGCTCGGAAACCCTGGGGACCAGAAAATGGACCTGTGACACCGGAGCAGGGCATTGGGAGCCCCTGGAGTGGCCCCGGTCTCAGGACGGCCCAAGGCAAGGTGTTGACGTTGGTTCCGGTTTGCATCTTTGGGAGGTGTTCTCGGACCAGTGGTTTGGTCCAGTTTCCGTTACTGTAGGGTCTGGAATGAGTGGTTGAAAGCCCAAGGGGCAGCCCAGTGAAAGGAAGGAGGAGAACAGGGGGCGGGAGTTACAGGGTGGGCAGGTCTCTCGCTCTCTCTGGGTGTCGTCTCCCAGAAGCTGACCTGGATGCGTCCCGGGCTCCCGCCACGCTCCAGCGCTTCCTGAGTGACATCTTCTGAACTGTCCAGTCCATCCACTTGCTCTGTTGAATCCCGGAGGGACCTTAAAAATACGGTTTAATGTCTATTTCTCAATCCAGCTTTGTACTTATTATAGGATATTGAGGAGTGTCTGGAATGGTTGTGATTGATGTAGATTGGGGATGGGCAAACTCTTTCTTGTCAACAGCTAGGGAGTAAATATTTTAGGATTTCTGAATCAAGAGGCAAAACTGTGAATACTATATAGGTATTTATCTAACAAGAGAGAAAGCACATTTTTATACATTTTTTATTGATAAAAATATACTACTAATAATTGAGTACCTTTTTTTTGGTAATACAGGTCTCATGAGAAGAATAGAATTTTGGGGGGAGGAGAGAGAGCATTTTGCTTAATTAGGGGTCTAAGTTAGTGTCCCCATCATCAAAGCAATTACAGGTACCCATGTGAGTGCTGATCTCTATGCCTTTTTATGATTCTTATCTTTGAAAATGCCTTCACACAGACAGGAACCGCCACGTACCAGTATCAGGAGCGCATGGTTTTAACTGACCACGTTCATTGCTTGGGAGGCATTGGTAGGATTCCGTTAGATTCCTCCTCAGTACCTGCCTTTACCATGTCCTTATGCTGCAGGGTAATGACTTCTAAGTCAAGGTTACGTGGCAGCTCTGAACAAGCCGCCTCTGTTCCGCTTCTCCCAGGGATCTGCCCTTCGTCGTTTTATGTCCAGTGTCTCGAGACCTGATTTCGCGCATGTTTTGGTGGTTTTCCACGGGAGGGGACTTCCTGTCCCTGCGAGTCCGTTAGGGCTGGAAGCCGAAGTTGCTCTTGTCTGTTTTTAAAGACCTCACCACTGGCTTTGCTGCCTCTGCTCTCTCCTTGTGTCCATCACCATTTTTCACCCGGATGGGTAATACTATAGTTTAGCAACAGATGCGCTTACATTATTTCTTGGACTCACAGTCTGGTCTCCATGTAGCGACTAGAGTACGTCTTACCCAGTGTGAGTCAGCACTTGTGTCTTCCCTGCTCAGGCTCTTCTCGTGACGTCCTGTGGTGCTGAGGTAATGCCCCCGCCCCCGCCCCTGCCCCCAGCCCTGTCTGCGCTTCACCCATCCGCCACGCCCTGCCCACCTCTCAGACCTTGTCTTGTACAACTCTTCTTCTTCTTCTTCTTTTTTTTTTTTTTGTGCAAACTCCATTCCTATCATGGTTTTTTTCTGTTGCTTTTTAACCACTAAACCCACTATAGTCACTTCAGGGCGATTCCCAGTTGCTGTTCCTCAGGACCGTAATGCACTTCCCTCAGGGGTTTGTGTGGCCGGCTTCCTGAGGTCATTCAGCTTCCATTTAAGGATTACTTCTTTGGAAAGCCCATTGGATCATCATAAATACTAAAATACCCCCCATAACCCCAACTCCAGAAACTCTTTACCTGGAAAGAATTAACCCTCTTCAGACCACCAGAGCCTGGGCATGCCACCCTTGGTCCTCCCAGGAAATTGCTGTGACTTTTGTGTCTCTGAATTAATATTTAAAAACTTTCAAAAACTCGAGACAGTGGTGGGACAATGGCAGCTTGAAGGCATGCCCTGACCCTGAGCAGGATGAGTGTAGGGAAGGGGCCCGGCAGGTGAGGCTGAGTCTGCAGGAGAGGTAAGGGAGGGCCCCGTTCTCCCTGCACTATGTGGAGAGGGCGTCCTACCCTCTAAGCCTGGCTGAACCCCAGACCTTCGGGCTCCTGTAGAGTCCAGAACTGCAGATGCTCTCAGTGTGCAGTCGTCGGGGCCCGCACTCCTGTCCCCAAGAGATCTGGAGTGGAACTGAAGTGGGGCCAGTCCGCCCCAGTCTGGGAGGCTGCAGGAGAGGATCCCAGTTGCCTGCTCCTGAAGGGAACAGCTCCCTCTCACCACCTGCTTCTTTGCCACACCCTGTCCTGATCAGGTGCTGAGCAGGCGAAGGAGTTGTGAGTAAGCAGAGCGGTCACGGTCCGCTGAGAGAGGAAGGAGGAAGAACGAGAAGAACAGGCAGCTCTTACTGAGGCACAACTAATGGGGTAGACAGAGTTTTAACAAGCAAGTAATGAAAACTCGATGAAGAGGTAGTTATTTGAAGTTCAAGAGAAGAACTGAAGGAGCGTGGCCTTTGGAGGGCAGTGAGAAAGAACACATTGACCACACAGAGCTGATCACAAATGGATTCAGGGAAAATTCAAAAGGGAAATTCACGTGAAAACAATAGAAAAGACGGAGTGGGCCCAGGAGACTTCCCGTGCGAGGCGCCAGGAATTCCAGGAGGAAGAAAGAGCAGATGGAGGAGGACTCTAATGGAAGGAGCGATAGCAGTTGTCTTCTGCTTGAACATACTCTCTTCTGATACTGTATTAAACTGAGAGTAAAGGAATTAAAAAGTCACAAAACCATGAGGAGGAGGGAAAAGGGAAAGATGGCCAGAGCAGACAAGCCTGTCACCTAGCCTTCCGTTTGGAAGCTGGAAGGCTGACAGACCAGTGTTTGCTAATCTAGCAGAATGGAGATTGCTGAGATCCCTTGTTGTCTGCAAGGGGAAAGGCCGAGAGGAGATCTGATTACTGCACGAAGGTTCTGGAAAGGCCTGGACTTGGGGATGTGTCATGCACCTTCCCCAAGGCGGTGGTGAGGGGGAGATGAAACTGGAGAGAGGAGGACTGGTGGAGATTGGATTCTCGGCCCTCCTCACCCACTCGCATGTCCAGGAGACGCCTCCTCTCCCACCTCAGCGGGCAGTGTGCCCTGGAAAGGCTGTGGACGTGGGTGTAGACGCAGATCAGAGGGAGCTGAGGGCCCTTCTGGCAGATTGGGATTATATGCAAGCCTGCCTACTGTGAAGGGTGAGGGCTGCAGCCCCCACCCCCACTTGCTTTGCAGACTGTTGGCATCCTGCATGCTATTGACCAGAGTTTGGAGATTGATCTCAAGGAAGCTGACTGATTCCCCAGTAAAAACCCCACAGAGACTGATGTTGGGGTGTCCTCTACTGCAGTCAGCGAAACCTTGCCTGGTACTTCTGTACTGGTGTCTCATCAGTCATAAGCCTTATTCCTGCACACAGACTGTCTGACAACGCTTTAATCACAGATAATGGGAGTGCTGGACTTCGTCAGATGCTTTTTCCATACCACTTAATATGAAAATATGTTTTTTCTGTTTTAACATGTGGATACAATATATGGTACATTACATTAATTGTAATGTATCTTTGGTGTGTGGATTTCTTTGACTGTGTCCTATTTTGAGTTTCTTCTACTTCTTGAATCTGGACATTTTGCTTATTGTCTTAGGAAACTGTACGTCCTTACCTCAGTCTGTGCCATTAGGTCTTGTTGCTAGGTAGGGGTGGAGGTCCAGCTTCTCAATGGACCCCACTGACACTAACCTGCTGAGGGATCAGATTGCTGCCTGCTTCTACTGGTTAGGGAATGGCAGGTCAGCTTCCTGCTAAGATGTGCTGGCACTTCCTGCAGGGAAATTAGAGAGTGGCTTGCTTTGGCTGGGCAGGGATCGGAGGATAGCTGCCTGCTCATTGTCAAGGGCACTACCCCTACAGGGAAATCGGGTCAGTGCTGCCTTGCTTCCACTGGGCTGAGGATGGAAGGTTAGCTCTCTGCTTAGCCTTGCCCACACCCCACAGCTGGGGAGTTGGAGTGGGTTATCTGCTTTCATGGAGTCGAAGTAGAAGATCAGTTCCTTGATTGGTTCCACTGAAACTATAGAGAAGGAAGGGGGGGGGGAGAGAGAGAGAGAGTGTGTGTGTGTGTGTGTGTGTGTATGTGTATGTGTGTGTTTGGTGCTGTTTTGCTCAAGTTGGATAACTATTGCCTAAGAGGTTTTCTGTTAGGCCATATTTTTCCTGGTTCTTGGCCAGGGGAAACCGGCTTTCTCTTTTGGAGTGCAGCTCTGGGTTGGAGGCTAGTGTAGCAGCCTTTCCTGAACCCATGAGAGGAAATAAGGAAGCAGAGGAGACTGACTGCCGTGTTGTTTCTCACAGTCTCCATTCTCTAGGCAGTCCACCTTCCTCCTTTTAGAATCTTCTTATGCTTTAAAAAATACTGTGTCCATGAATTTTTAGTTATTAAGGGGGAGGACCTGAGAGGATTGGGGCTACGCCAACTTGGCAGAACTGGAAATCCAAAGTCACTTTTAATCATTGCTTGTGGAAATGCAAATTGCTCCAACTTTTTGGAAAGTAACTCAGAAATATGTGACCACTAATAATACCCATGACTTTGTTCTAACAGGCCTGTATCTGGCATTTAGCTGCTAGAAATAGAGGTATGAAATTTTTGGAAAGTATGCATGAGGGTGTCCAATCTACCTTTGTTTCTAGTGGTTAATATCTGGAAATATACTTAATGTCCATTGGTGTTGAAACACTTCAATGAATGATGGTATCGCTATAATCTAAATAGGTGGTTCCTTTGATTAACTTGGAGGGATGTTTATTATATGTAGGTAAGTATAAAAATGAAAGGACAATTATAATTTAATTATTAAGTTGTTTTATAAAACAACAAATAAAAGTGCCAAAACTCTTCTATTCATGCATATTTGTACAGAATTTAATAAACCTGCATGGAAGATATACCAATTGGTTATCTGAGGAGGGTGGGATAGAGATACTATGTATCCTTATCCATTTTTATTTTTAGTCTTATTACCATAGTCATGTTTCACTTCTATTGAGGAAATTATTTAGTGACGCAATGAACAAACATCTCAAAAACTAAAAGAAATATTAGCAATAGGTACCAGTTAATTTTGAAGAAGTAGAATCCTCAAGGCAGTCAAAGCTCAAGACTTTAGACTTTGTAGATGAAATGTAATAATATAAGCCCTAATCAGTGTGGCTCAGTTGGTTGGGTGTCATCTGGCAAAGCGAAGGGTCGCCAGTTCAATTCCCCGTCAGGGCACAGGCCTCGGTTGGGGGTTCAGTCCGCGGCTGAGGCATCTGATCGATGTTTCTCACATCGACGTTTCTCTCTCTCTCTTTCTCCCTTCTTTCCCCTCTCTCTAAAAATAAATCACTAAATTCTTTAAAAAAATTTAGTAATATAAATTACTGCCAGAAACATAGGCATCCAGTACAGACTGTGCAAAGATGGTCCCTATTTGTTCCTGGTGCTCTGCAGCCCGTGCATTACATTTGTATCCGTATAAAATGCAAGGGTGAATATAAACGTGCGGAAAAGAGAGACAGAGAGATGTTAAAAATCTCTGTGGTGAGTTCATACAGGAAAATGTTCTCCTTCCCTACCTAGCTCTTCAAACTCCCCTAGCGGCTGGAGTTCCGAGCTCACCACAGCGCTGCCCACCTGCCAGTGAATGGAAACCTCGCATCAAGGGCCCACGATAACCTTGGCTGCATTATGTAGATATCTTTTCCTGCTCACCATCATCACCATCGGCCTTTTATGGATTAAGTTTCAGCAGCTTTTTTTTTCTTTTATGATGTCGGCTCTCAAATCTTTCTAGCGCGACAGGAAGCGAAATGGAGCTGTCAGGGTCGGATAAAAATGATATGGTTGCCCCCAAATGTCCACCTGTTGCTTCAAATGGCTTCACACTCATATTGAATAGGACGGGTGATAAAACAGGGTCCTGTGTGTCTCTAGAAGTGATAGCCCTTTGAGAGGATGAATCGTCTTTTATGTCCATTGTATAGGTTTGCTTGGAGCCCTAGATGTCAGTCCTCTGGTGGATCGGGTTCTCCTAGAGGCTCCCCCTCCCCCGTAGTGTTGCTATTAATATGGTAATCAGCGAAATAAAAAAAATCTGCTTTGATCTTAAAAGAAGGATTTTTTAAAAAGAAATATTTGCTCTGTGTAATTGGCTAACTGTGTGGGAAAAATTATCTTCTCAGCTTACACCATACAAAAGTCAATTCCAGATGGATTAAAGAATTATATACCCAAAAGAAACTATAAACAGCTGGAAGAAAATGTGTTTAAATATGGATAAGGACAGTTTTCCTGAGTAGAAATGCAATGAAAAAAACCATAAAAGGAAACTCTGGTAGTTTGGCTATATATAGATTAAACACTTCTGTATTTCCCCCAAATCACAAATACAAACTTTCGTGCTAACAAAATTTATAAATTTTTGCATCATGTCTATGAGTTAATCTATGTACTGTAAAGAGATTTCTAAAGATGTAAACAGATATCCTTATTAGTAATCAAAGAAATGAAAATTAAAATAACCAAATACTATTTCTACCCATCATAATATCAGGTTAATGAGAGAAACTATCACTGTCTTATACCCAAAGTACAGAGAGAAGCTGGTGGGGCTACCTTTTTGAGGGCATTTAAAAGTGTGTATCAGGAATCTCTACAATTCTGTAGTTCCGCTGCTATAAATAAACTCGAATTACAGGTTTGTACTTTGCTGGGGGTGGCAGGTGCCTGAAAGCGCCGAACCTGCCTTTTCCTGGTTGCTGCGCTTTCCTGGACTTTATCCGTTAGGTATAGAAGAACACAGAGGTTCTTCAGAGGATCCCCTGGATTCTAGTTTGCCCCTGTCTTTGGCAGTTTGGCAGCAACCCAGTTTTCTCTTAGTAATCGTGATCACTCATTCTTCATTCCCTAATGCTGAATTGTTGTATCCTCCGGTGGAAACTCTCCTTCCAGGGGGCCCATCCAGCAGAGCTCAGGGTCATGGAGACTGGTTATTAGGTGTAATCGTGGCAGGCGGTCACTCCCACGTCCGCCCCTTGATGTCCAGATCTGTGTTTTAACTGTGGATGAGACAGAAGCATATGTTTTGTTGGGCGCTTCAGTGTTGTAAGATAGAACCCAGTTTTTTATTGCGTTGTTTCCCGGTTGGCGCGGTGACTGCTTTTTGGGAGGCCGTTCTTCTGCAGTCAAGCCGGGTGCTTCTGGGTGGTGGGGGACTTGCCGTCCTTCTTTTGCTGTAAATAAGTTCCTGGATCGGCTGTAGTGTTATATTGATGACCATATGTTAAATAAGGCATTTTTTAAGCCTAAACTTTAGTGGCGTTAACAGAAGCTTATGGGCAGGGAAAGCAAATTTATACCCAGGATGTGTAACTGTTGCAGCGAGGAGAGACGGCTGCTCCTTCATAAACCAGCTGTTGCTGGATGACCGGCCGGTCTCCCCAGGGAACGGGGCAACGCGGGGCTCAGCCTTGGTTTCTCCTGTTGGCCGGAGTGTCAGTGTCAAGACGAGGAGCATTCCTTTGCTGAGTCCAGGCATAGCCTCCGTCACTGCCACCTTGGCCACTTTGTACCTGAGCCCGCTGAGCAAGCCCTGGGGTGGCTGGAAAAAGAGTCTTGAGTGACACTTGCAGAACATGTCATCTTGTCTACCTGACTGTTGGGCGCCTTCTCCAGAGTGGGCATTCACGTGGAACAGAAATGCTTTTATGCTTTCTGCCCGTCCGTCGCGAGGTGTCCGCCCAGCGCACCCCTTTCGCAGAGCTTCCCGTCGTTGGGCTTCAAATCTTGCTCATTCCAAGTCCCTGGCCGTCTTGCCAGTCAGTGGCCATGAATCAGCGTGTACCTGTCCTTCTGGCCCCATCCCAGTTTAAACACAGGACGCAACAAAATTTGTTGTTTGACATTCTGCTAACTGGAAGGCCTTCCTTTTCAGTGGCATTTCTGACTCAGTGTGTGACGCTGCCGCGGCCTACTTTAAAGTGGGGCCGGCATATTGTAGTGAACCATTCACTGAGCAGGCCCAGTGCTTCCCTCTTCACCCAGCTGGCCGTACGTAACTGGTAATCAGGACCGAGAGCGGAGAGGCCCTGCAGAGGAGCATGTGTTGCAGGAACCTGACCCACCTCCTCACGTAGTTTACTAGTACATCCTGCACCTGTTCTGGCTCAGTCTCTTACGTCGATCAGTCCACGTCATGACGGGTTATTGCTGCGCACGCCCAACCTAGTGGCTTGTGTGTCAGATCAATGATACAGTTAAAGACTGCATCACGTGATCGTTTGACGTCAGTAGTCATGTGTTCATTCTCTACCAGGAGCTGTTTCTCAAAAGAATAGTGCCCTGCAGATGAGAATGTGGCGTTGCTCTGAAACCTCTTTGTGTGTTTGAGATGCTGTAACAAAATATCAGAGACTGGGTAGCTTGGATACAACAGACATCTATGCCTTGTAGTTCTGGAGGCCGGAAGACTGAGATCAGAGTGTCAGCTTGGTTGGGTGGGAGCCCTCTGTGCGTTGCAGGCTTTTCCTTAGATCCTCACAGGGAGGGGGAGACTTGGGAGCACTGGGGTCTCTTTTGTAAGGGCACTAGTTTCATTCATGAGGACTCTGTCTCCCCTCATGACCTAGTCACCTCCCAACACCATCAGATTGGGTGTTCGGATTCCAACATGTGAATTTGGGGGTGGAACAAACCTTCAGACCATAGCAACTCCAAAGATTTGCGTTTCGATTCACTTACTGGTGCTTCCCGGGGGCCCCCTGCACCACCCCCATTTCCCACAGACACTCAGAGCCTGTAGATCCGCTAGGTCAGAAGGCCCGAGTGGCAGAGCAGCTCACCCCGCAGATTGGAGTTGGAGCAGAGCCTGTGTTCACTGCAGCTCCATTCCCACCTGCAGGTTTACGGCGCCTCAGAAAAGGAGTCAGAGGGACACCCTCAAAGGTGGCATGTACTGCCTTCTAGGCTCACAAAGGGCCACATTTTTTTTTTTTGGGCCACAGTCAGTGGAAGATGCAGTAACTTGTCTTTGACTTGAAGGGTGTCTCAGCATGCTTTAGACCGCTGAGCCCCGGAAACTTTACCGAGGACCGGTAGGCCTGCTGATTCTTACGGGTCTCTCACGGCTTACTAAGCCACCTAAAGCACTTGCTGCTACCTGTTCCTCAGGTCCAGTCAGCTGGATGTCATCGAAGTGGTGTCCAAGTCTGGCGTTTGCTGGAGCATCAGGATGACCCAGTTCTCTGCAGGCTGCTTTGTGGCCAAGGGCAGGGTTGTTGGCTTCGCTCAAAGGCAAGACAGTGAATGTTTACTGTTTATCCCGATGAGTAAAAGCAAACATGCGCTGGTGGTTTCTCCGGTTGATACAGGGAACTGGCAGCTACGATGCCAGGGCCGTGTTGATGTGCTCCATCCAGTAGAGATGCCAGATCTTTCACAGCAGCAATTGGAGCCACACCTGTTTATACTTCGGATAATCCAGTCATTTAAGATTCATCGTGGTCATTTTCTAAGGTTTCGAACAGGCTAATAGTTTAAATGGGGATCTAATAGATTTTATCACCCCTGCACCTTTCAGTGTTTTGCTGTTGGTGTTAATTCCTATGGGTTGGTTTTCTGTTGCTATGGGCTCCTATCTGGTAAGGGGGACGTGCCAGGGACTTCCTTGGTCGTCATAGCCCTCAAGGGACAGATCAGATAGTCGTGTATGGATTCTGCTACTTGCTGAGGATGTCTGTTGCAGTTGTGCATTTCGGAACTGAAAAAATAATCACAGCGTAGGTCTGCAGATATGCTGCTGGGTCACTGTAATTTGAATTGAGGCCAGAACTTCATTTATCACCTACCATAAGCTGAGAAACAATAGCGCTAATTATAGACAGGAGAATTGAATTGGATGAGGAGTTTCTGAGGATTCTGACAGGGAGATGGAAGAGAGCAAGCGTGCATCTCACATTTAAAGTACAGGTTTTTCCTGCATGGGGGAACAACAGCTATAAGAGGAAGGATGTGCAGAAGGTAGATTAATATGGGCTTAGAGTGAAGGAAAGCAATGGAAAGTGTGCTGTTTTGATTCTTTGGTAGTAGTGTATGGCTACAGCAAGAGACAGGTGTGAAGCTGTCCCGGAGGAATGCAGATGGGATGGATAGCCAGGTGACATCTTACTCCAGCAGCATCCTGCCCTTGGGAAGATCTGCGGTCGAAACAGATAGGGGAGTAGTGCGGGATGGGACACAGGGAGTAGCTCGGTGATACTCGAAGGGAGGGAGAGTGTCCCAGACGGTAGGAATGGGGGGTTGCAGGGTTAGTAGCATCTCCAAAGAGGAGCCTGGGTTAAGTTCAAGCAAGAAGTGTGTCTTCGTTTCTAAAAATCCGTGTATTTACTCCCCATAATGCGAATGCGCCCTTCTCTCAATAGACTCTCGGAAGCTCATCTCCTATTTGCACCCTTTCCAGGAAGTCTCCTTTTCTCTGGAGTTCTTTCTGTTTCTGCACTTCACCGGCGCGCTTGTAACTCCTAATCGCCTGTCTGGCTTCCTCCCTCGCATCGTTTATCTTCTTCTCTATTAGACGAATGTTTCTCAACTGCCACTCAAATCAAAGTCATTCCTCTACTTTAAAATCTCTGCTTTCCTGCCGCCGCCCTTTGGTTGCTCTCCGTGTAGTTAGCACGGCTTTTATGCCAGGTGTTCTGTACGACGTTCATTCAGAAAATTGTTCATAGGGGTGAGAAACTCACTCCTTACCAGCTCCTGAATCTAAACTGGTCCTGTTGCCCTGCCACGTAGAGGTTAGGGTGCTGCTGGGGTTACCTACCTCCCAGGCAGGTGTTTCCTACCTGTGTTCTTGGGCCTCCCCTCAATCCACTTATATCTGCATCAGCGCTTTTAGGAATTTCTTTGGAGGTTGGGGCTGTGACCGACACAGTTTTTTTGTTTTCAGGGCTAATGTGGATTTTCTGTGGGAATATGTAAAAATGGGAAGTACAACAAAATGCTTGGGTTCAACTTGCGAACTTGAAGCAGAATTTGCCTTTGTAGTTATGGGGCTCAGAGTTGGAACTTAACATGTGTTCCTCTTTGTCTTCCCACCTCAGTCCCTTTGCTATTCACCCCTCTTTCGCTTCATCCGGGGCCCCTTTTTTTCTATCATTAAGGTGATTTCTTTTAATCCAGTGGCATGAAGTACCACATATGTGCTGATACGCATCCATATCTCCAGGCTTATCTTAATGTAGTCAGTTGCATGCCCGAGAAGAATCCTCAAGTTAACATAAAACAAATCTGCTTCCTAACTCTGTCTCCACTCCCAAACTCCCCGTCAATAACACTCAAAAATGCCCAGCAGCATTCTTTATCATTACTCAAACCCACACCTCTGAGTAACCCTTATTTTCGTATTCAGTCCAACTCATCAGCAAATCGTACTGAGTCTTCCTTCATGAGATCGTCCCTCGCCCCCATTACCCACTTCTTTCCATCAGACACCTCCCCCGCCCTCTGCTCCAAGCCGGCAGCATCTCTCTGCGTGACACTGGCCTCCTAACTGCTCTCCCTGCTTCTAGTCCGGCATCTACCCAACCCTCCCATGGTTCATTTTCTGGACAAAAGCTAGAATGATCGGATGAACATATCTTGGAGTTATTTGAATTCAAGGCAATCCTGACTATAATATGAAAGCCTCGTTCTATGGGGATTCCAAGAAGATGTTTCTTCTGGGGCTATGTTGTGTCTATATATATATATATTTTAGGGATTTGATGAAATATACAAATATCCACCCGTGACTGTAAGTATTTATTACTGTGGTTACACATATTCATTTACAATTACATATATAAAATAAAGTATTGCTGTCAAATTTTTTCATTCTCACACTTCAAAAGATATGCTTCTTTCAGCAGTCCACGTATCCTTTGTAAACTGCTTTAATTGAAGGGTCACCGCAGCATGTTTGACATCAGTTCCCAGACCAGACTGTGCTCTGCATCTATGACACAATAGTTCAGAGCACGGTTTGTCATCTTCTCTTGCATTTAACTTGTCCCAGAGGCAGTGTATGATGCCTTCATCTGAACCACAAGTTCTTTTTAGGTCTTCTTCATTCTTCACCAGTCACTCTTTCTCCGTTTCCCTTGCCGGTCCTTTTCTGTGTTCAGCCTGTGTAGTTGTGGTTCCCAGGCTCAGTCCCGAGACTTGCATTCCCCAGGGGATCTCATTTCGTCTAATGACCTTAAATACCACCTGGCCAAGGGTCACTTTCAGGTTAATGCCGCCAGCCCAGGCCTTTCCTGGGAACTCGGACTTGGATGCCAGCTGCCCGCGTGATGTGCCCATTTCCACGTCTGACGGTGGTGTGTCTGCCCCAGGCTTGCTGCTCCAGTGGTCTCCGCCCCTCTCCGCCAGTGGCTGCTCTGTTCTTCCTGTCGGTTGGTCGCGTGGAGTTACTCCTGGGTTCTCTCTTTCTTTCGTGTCCGTTCACTAGCAAATCTAATTATTTACACCTTTAGAAGACATCCAGTGTCTCATCAGTTCATACCATTTCCACACTACCACCAAAATGTCTTACCTGACCCGCTGCACTGGCTTCTTAACCAGTCTTCCTATGTTTCTGCAGCCTGCACTCCTTGCGGCCTCCAGAGTGCCGGTTTTACCCACAAGTCAGATCATGCCACTCTTTACTGAGAGTGAAAGTCAAGGTTCTTCCCATGGCCCACAAGGTCAAGCAAGGTCTGGAGACCGCTTTGCTCTCTGATCCTTTCCTTCACTGTGCTCCAGCTACCCAGGAACACACCACGTGCTGACTAGTGATGTCTTACTCTTATCTTCATTTCTACTATTTTCTAGTTACTTATTTAAGTGGCTATTTCTTCCCACTTGAATTTGCATTCTGTGAGCTGTACATACATCCACTAGAAAAGTTCTCAGTGCATAGCAGACACAGCAAATGTTTATTGAATGAATAAACGAGATGTCGCTGTCCTTGTTGTCACTGGGCCCCCTTTACTGTTGGCGCTGCACTGGTGTGGGTACTAGAGAGAATAACAAGTGCAGGACGTGGCAGAGTCTGGCCACAGAAGCGTGAAGGTACAGCAGGAGGACATTCTAGAAGGCCGGTGAGGGAAGCGTAAAGATGGGTGTGTGGGGAATGAGCATAAGGGTTCCCATGGAGACGGGACTAAGAAACCTGTGGTCTAGTTCGAGGGAATGAATCCCAGAGATAAACGGAGGAAGGTAGGTGTGGGGCTGTAGATTGGGAAGCAGAAGTCCTGGGGAGAAATGGTCCTATTAAATGTAATGGGGGAGAGAAGGAGAGAGATGTATGTATGTATGTGTGTATTTATGTATATATGTGTGTATGTATTTATTTAAAAGGGTCTGTTTATTTTTAGAGAGAAGGGAAGGAGAGAGTGGGGAAGGGAAGGAGAGAGAGGGGGAAAGAAGACATCAATGTGCGAGAGAAACATCGATTGGTTGCCTCTTGGAGGCCCCCCACCCAAGACCTCGCCCACAACCCAGGCATGTGCCGTGACCAGGAATGGAACCTGCGACCTTTCGGTTTGCGGGACGATGCTCAACCCACTGAGCCACACCAGCCAGGGCGAGACCTTATTTATTTGTGGTTTACTTGGATTACTGTGCAGGTCTTTTTAACTGGATACCCTTGTCGAACACCAAGGAACGCCACGTGCAGTTTTGTCGTAGAGCAGTTGTAGTTCATGGGCATTCCGCTCACAAGTGCCCACATTTCTTCTCCTTTGTGGACTGTGGATTCTTTTCATAACTAATGCGCCTTGTCAGTAATGTGGACTTACTCTGTAGCTTGTGTGAGCACACTCTGTGAGGGAAGGCGCCGGGGAGAGCGTCCCGGAAGGAAGAAGTGGAGCATCACCCTAGAGTCCGTTTTATGTTGTTACGGAGCCTGTCGGTCTTTTATTCCTCCCAGCCAAGGCAGTGGGGAGTTTCTCATGTGCTAACAGCCTGTGCTGGTGTTTGAAAAGTATGCATAGTTTTTGCCTGAAAGATATTTCAAACTATGGTAATTAAGCAGCACATTATTAAATTTTGTCATGGATAATTTAAATTTTAGAGGAAAATTGACTCCTTATAGACAAGTGTGAATTTGCTTTTTTATGCTCCACAGATTTTGGATTTGACTTTTCATGCAGTGGTGGTGTCCCATTTCTTTGGTCTCCTCATTATCGAGAAGATTTGTGCCCTGAACTCTTTGAGCAGTGCTGATACATTTCTGCTGATTTAGTCATTTTTTCCCTCTGCATTTGACCGTTGTCACATATCTGTTAGAGTGTGGCTAGGGCTGTGATCAGCGACTAGAACAGAGGATGCTAACTGCTTATATGGACTTAAACTTTTGATTTGGTGCTTTCCCCATGTATCCACAGATAGGGCTCCAAATAACAGTAAGCAGAAAGGCGAAACTGTGGGTAAATCTACATGAGAGCCACGGGAATTCTAAGGGTTAAGATTTCATATACTTGGCATGTATTGATTATGTATAAAACCACCTCTTTCCAGTTCATGGTGGGAGCTGGTTGCATGTTCTGAGAAGCAGGCATTGGCTGGGAGGGGTGATCACCACAGAGCTGGACAATGGACAGTGCCAGGGAGGCGGCTGTGCAGGGGCCTTTGCCTGATGAAGTCAGTGGGCTCGTCACCCTTTGGAGAGTTGAGGGGACGAGGACTTGGGAAGATGACGGGTGGTCCAGCAAAGGGGATGAAATGGGCCTAACACTTGTCAACAACACCCTAAGTATCTAGCGTGATGGTCCAGTATGATCTCCGGTTCTGGGGTGGAAACAGTTGGTTCAGAAATTGATGATAAATGAATGCCAGTGGTTTGAAGAAGAAATCAGTTTATTAAAAGGCAGATATCAGTCATAAAACTACTGGACAAAAGGACGTGTGAAATCCAGTGTTGGAATGAAACTCTTCCTTCGGGTGTATGCATGTGATTTACTAGAGGAACTGGAATCCATCTGACCGGCCTGAGGTTCTGAGCAAGTTCATTGCTAATGGCGACAAAGTACAGACAACTTGTGGTTCTACTGTGAACCTTTGAAACACCGAGAACCCTCCTCTGTCCAGACGTGTTTGTTTGCCTTTCCCCGTCATCTGGGGACGTGGCTTCTTTTCATGGGCCAAGGGCACTATTCTGTAATACACTGGCAGAGGTATCAGTTGTCTTCTTGTCCTTCTGCATAAATGTTTAGGTTTTCCCGAGGCCAAAATGGACTGCGCCCCACAAGTTGCCACAGATCTAAACGTCAGCGTGACTGGGTCTGTGCCCCCTGGAGGCACTTGCCTTGGTGGCACTTTCAGACTCCGCCACCAACTCTTTTATCACGCGGGGTAATCTGTGGCACTGTTCTGTGTGCAGGCTGGTGATGTACATCGAGAGAGACAGCAGGAAGGCCACTCCGGGCAAGGAGCAGCAAAGCGGCAGCGAGTACCTGTCCCAGTGCCTGGGCCTCCTCATCCGTCACGTCGTTCAGGAGCTGCCACGGGTCCTGGGTAAATGGGAGCCTCGGCCTCGGGCCCTTTCCCATGACGTGGCATGCAGGCTTCGCCTGTCTTTTAGCCTTGCTGGCCTGTTATTGCGACACTTTTTCCTGAATGTGCAGTTTCGAGATTCGCCTGTGCCTCGTCTGTTTTCCTAATGACTGTGCGTCAGTGACAGGACGGAGGCAGCGAGCCGGCTGGGGTGATGTTCAGGTGTCCTCTGTGGCACACCGGTGATTTTGGAAAAGTGATAAAAGCAAAGCATGTTAACTGCTTCAAATTGGCCTTACGCTATTTATTTTGGGTACTTTCCTCAAGATTTCTCGCTGCTTAATTCTGGATAAAAATATTTTCCCTTCAGATGAGAGCCACACATTTATTTATTGTTAAAAGAATTTAAAAATGCATAAGCACTAACATTTAACATTAAAGACTTTTGATTAAAGTTTGACAGGTTCTTTGGTTTGAAAAGTTAAAAATAAAAATATCTAATAGTGATTTGTAAAGGCTGTTTATTACAGCAGAAATTAAAGTAATCTAAGGCATGTGTACATTTAGTTTAAATCCCATTCCATGCTTTTTCAGCAGATGTAGCATTAAACCAGAAATGTTTCAAATGTTAAATTGATCCAATCCACTATAGTAAAATATACTTAGACTCTGAAATTCATAATAGTAAATCAGAGTAATGAAAATATCTCCACGGCTGACTGACATGCCTTTTAGCTTTTTACTGATACTTTGGGAGATTTTCTTGCCTGTTAATGACTGAAAATAGAGCATTTCAAGATTCATTTATTATTAATCATTTTCTTTTTATTGTTCTTCTGTTACAGTTGTCCCAATTTCCCCCCTTTTGTCCCTGTCTACCCATCCCCCCCACCACAGTCACTTCCCACACTGTTGTCCATGTCCGTGGGTCATTCGCACATGTTCTTTGACTAGCCCCTCCCCCTTCTTTCCACCATTTATTTTAGATAACCTTTCTTTCACCTTCAGTCCGAAGGCCATGATCTGTCTGGTTAATTGGTAGTTCAGTTTCTTATTACTAGATTCATTCTTTTTTAAGCATGTGATGATAAGTTTCAAATATCCACAACACAAGTTTTATTTATTATTGGACTTATCACCCAGTGAGAAGTTTTGTGAATCAATCAATTTTTATTTCCATCTGTTCTACTATTAAAAATTGTGACTTATAATAAGTTCACTTATTTTTCTGTTTACCAAAGTAATAGGTGCTTATGCTTGAAATTTGGGAAAATACCAAAACAAGGAAGAAAAATCATTTCTAAAACCACCACTCTCCCGTAGTACTTACACATTCGATGTTAAATTTCTAGAGGAGAGACTGTGTTTACTTACATCCATCCTGCCCCAGAAGCCACGGCCTTTTGTTATAGTCTCAGTATTTGTGAGTTAGTAACACAGCTTCTGTCTACTTCATTTGTTTGGAGAGTCATTCCCTCAGCAACCCCGCTGGGTCTCCGGCCATGACCGGGGGCCCTAACTGTCTGTAGTCTTCAACCTTCATGCACACTCCGGGCTGTGCTCTGCAGGTGACGTTCTCAACGCCTTGGCTACTGTGTCCGGTCGTAAACACCCATCCACGGTCCAGGCGAAGCAGCTGAAGCTGTGTCTGCCCCTGATGCCCGTGGTGCTTCACCTCGTCACCTCTCAGGTGCGACCTTATTGAGAGAAGAATAGTAGAACTGTGACTCCCTTCTTTGTAGACTGAGATGCACCAGCTCAGACAAAACATATTCAGTTTTTTTCCCCCTTGTACGTGGCTTTCAGGGTTTAATCTATGGAAACTCTCGTCACACAGGTATTTCGACCTCAAGTTGTCACGGAAGAGTTCCTTTTCAGTTACGGAACTATTCTTGTGAGTAACACTGAATTTTTCGTGTTCCTAATAAAAATGCGGCTGTCTCTACTGTTTGTGTAATTTGGTGCCCGAATGAAGTAATTTAAAAATTCTTGTTGGTATTTATTTGTCTCTAGGGAAGTGACCTTTTTATATTTTTATCTGTTGATTATAATAAAATTTGACATTTGGAGAAAAATACATTTTCTCCTGATAATGTATTTTGTTCACAGATACCCCCAAGTAGGGTAGATAAGTCCATAGAACACACTTTTATTGATTTTGGTATTAAACATCATGAAAAAATTTAAAATAATAAAACTGGTGAAAATCTTGTGCTACGAATATATTATCGTCACTATTTACCTTTGCTTATGTTCTCTAGTTGTGTACAATCTCTTAATAGGATGGCGTTTCTCTAAGTAAAAGCTCAATTTAAATTTTTTTTAAATTTAATTTTGGTGAGATAGGTAACAGTGAAAAACAAATCGTGCTATCTTTCATTCCAGCTTTTGCTCACAAAACATCATCTTTCTGTTCACATGGAGGCTCATGAATTACGCCCGCTCTCCCCCTTGCCTGGCACAGTTACGGCATATGTCACTGATAACACGGGGAGCTATTCAAAGGGAACGCGGAGACATTTGTCACGCAGCGTCTCCAGTCTTACTTTGATGTTTATAATAGACACTGAGCTGCGATTTTCACAATGTCGCAGAGGCATCTAGTTAAAATGAAGGAAACATCTCAGTGTTATTGTTATTTTGGAATAAAAAAAATGATTGTCACCCACAAGTCAGGACGTGGTTCTTTAGAAGGTTCGCCGTGGGGCGAGGAGAGCGGTCCCGAGAGACGGATGCTGCGCGCAGGGCGCTGACCGCCAGCAAAATGCGCGCGCAGGCCGTGGGCGGGGTCCTCTGGTCCTCAGTGTCAAATCCGCATCATCCTGGCGCCTCGAGTCCAGAGTCTACAAAGTACTGAATTTTTGTCTCATACTCATGAGTTTGCAAATTATTAGAATTTTGTTTACCGCCTTCTTTAATTTGCTTTTCAATCTGCTTTTAAGTGCGCAATGAGTATCATTTTAGCATGACCGAGTTCTGTATTTGCATTTCCATTGCACAACATATCAGTGCCTGAAAGTAGTAAATTTGCTTGTGGAGCCCGCCTTGGAACGTTCCGGCACAGGGTTTGCTTGGGACAGGTAGGACTGTCCTGTGTTCATTCTCTTCCATTTTTCTCACGTGGAGTGCTTTTCGCTGCCCATGTTAACCGCGTACATTTTGGATTTTAAAGAACTACCAAGTGTCTCCAACATAAAGGTCTTTATGGACGTTCCGGAATCACATGTCTGTGTTTTAGGGAAAACTCCTGTGCCCCCCGTGATTCAGAGACACGGGGGGGAGGCCTCCTCGCCGGGGCCCCAGGCGTGGGGGAGGCTGAGGGGCGTTCTGTAGAGACTTCCTCACGTAGGCCCATTTAGGGAATGGAAAATACCTGACCCAATTCAAAGATAATTATGATGTGGGAAAATTTTTATCAGGTTTTTTTTTTTCCTTATAATGTCACTCAAGGAGAGGGAGTTTAGGCGAATACAGTAGAAATGGTACTTTAGCACTCTTCAGGTGATTTTCCTAGTTGGAACCATGGCCAGACCTGGAATGTTTTGTTATTTTTCTTACTGCATCTGTTATTTGGCCCTAGCTGTGTGTTCATTTTTCTTGTAGTCGATGTCGATGGCTGATGAAATCCTAGTAAAAGGGAGAGAAGTACTGACTAAAATTAAGGACCCGGGTTTAGTCCCCCACGCGGCCCTTGTGCACGTTGTTATGAGCTGTTGAGGGCTGGACGTTGCCTCTGTGAGCTGATTTACAATCTCCAGAAGGCACCAAAGATACCGTTCCAGTCGGTAGCGTCCTGCTGGTGCCGTGAGGCAGAGTCAGCTCTCCGTTATGCAGCCTCTTAGAAATTCGCAGTGCAGATTAGTCAATTGCAGCCTCCTGAGTTGTCTGCTTTCAGAGAATTCTTTTTAATTTTGCTTAAACAAAAGTTTCCTGAACTTGTTCGAGAGGTTTTGCAATGGTCTGTTTGGGGCAGCATAGCTGTAAATGTCCTGTAGAACCGTCCTTGGAATGACCTTGAGGTGCTGTCCAGAGCCCAGTGCGTCCCTGTCCTGGTGGCGCGTTCCACTCATGTGCAGATGCTGGTGTTTTCATAGCCTTATTGGTCTATCTGGAGGTCAAGAACATTTCTGTGTTTTTCAAGGTTTATCTTTTGAGTCGCTACTGTACTGTGGCAGGTCTATTGTCTTTTTATATTTTAAAAATATGTCTTCATTTGCAGGATTCATACTTGGTCCATCTTTAGTAGCTCTATCCAGTGGCAATAACTTGCTCCCTAAAACTTCTCGAGCTTCTGGTCAAGCAGCTCTGCAGGAGCTGTTGGCCCGCCCCAGGTGGGCGTGGAGACAGCAGGCAAGGTTGGTGCGATCTCCATTCATTAGAAGGGTCCTGATGAGCAGGCTGGGGGGAGGGGCTTCGGAGTCATGCTTCCCCATTGGCTTCCGTTTCTAGACTGGCACCAGAGCATGGTTTGCCTCTTTGCCCTGTAGACATCTTTTAGTTTTTAGGAAGAAAAATTCAGGATACTTCTTATAGATGGAGGCATGAGTACAGAAATTAACTTTTTCACCCCCAAGAAAAGGAAGGTTTTGTTTTCTTATATTTTAAAGAGGCTGGTATTTGGAAACAGGTGGCAGGGTACTCATGAACCATTATGGAGCTTTCAACGGCTCCAGGCAGGAGAGCAGTACATAGCTGGTAATTGCTGTTGTCGCTTCTCATCGGCAGGGGTGGGGTGTCCTCGTGCCTGTTTCTCAGTAAAATAAAGGCCCTGCGGGTACTTTTGGCAGTCGAGCATCTGCGCAAGTGGGTGGGCACTTCTGCGGTGAATACTGCCGCCTTTGGGGCCTCCATTGAATTGGGCTGGGGAATAGGAAGCAGTGACAGTGAGGAGGTGTGTTCAGGAACTCATGACGTGTGTTAACCTAATGTCCGCTGTGTTTCTTGTGTCCTTTTGAAAATGCTCTTGATTAATGAGCCAAGGAAGAGAACTTTTTTTGTGTTTGTTCTCAGTTCTGGCCTCATTAGTTTATAAAAGTGTGATGGTTGTGTGGTGATTATAGTTTTCTATAAAAAGGCATCACAATTCAGATTTTCAAATAAACGAGGAATGAAAGAAGTGATAAAATTATTCTAATGGATTTTCATATAAGAATATAATTATAATCTCCATTGTTCATAAATCTCTACTTCCTCCTGGCACTAAGATAGTTATTAAAGGAAAAGACGTACTTCCTGCCCTCTGCAGATTTTCATTTTAAGTGAATGTTTCTTTGTTGATTGATTTTTGACTTCAGTTGCAGTAAATAAAGCAGAGAGAGTGCACTCTTTATGTTTAAACAAATATACTATATAATTATTCATTGCCACACAAGTGTTCTTGTTGAATTTTTCTCCTTGTTCTATAAGCCTTGAGTTTATGTCCCCACTTTGCTCTAGGAACTTATTTTCAGCTTCATCATGGTAGTTCTGAAGGACACCAGATGGCACGGGCCTGCCCCCGAGGCACAGCCTTCCATTCTCGCTTTGGGGGCGGCCATGCTCCTCCCCGCACTCCCTCACGCAGCGAGCCCGTCTGTGGGGTGGGTGTCCATCCTTTTAGCTCCTCTGCTGGAGCTCCAGCTCGGAATGTCGCGCCATCCGAAGGCAATGGTCTGTGTTACCCGCTGCGCTGTGACCGTCTACAGATTTCTGGGTCATTGCCCAACATTCCTCAAAATCTTTCTTTCTTGGGCTCGCTGTCAGTCTGTCCATGCGGCTGCTGTTCCCGTTCTCGGAGAATCGGGGGTCCCTACGGAGGGTCCTTCCAACACCTCAGCTCTCAAATCCTCGGCCCCCTCTCTCCCCACGAGCTTGCCTTCCCTCCCACGGCTGCCTGTCCCTGTGAACTTCTTTTCAGCATCGCACTGGCTGGCCCCAGCCCTGATTTTCACCTCACCGCCTCTGCTCCCCATCCCCACCAGTTCTTCCGTCCCCCAGAGACTCAGATTGGCCTTACCATGTTCCACGCACCACCCTGCCCTCTTAAGGCCTGGCAGTTGCATTTTGTCTTCACTTGGCTCAGCGCCCCTTAGCGTTCCAGCCGCCTTCACTGCCTTGCGTTCTCCTGTAACTCCGCTTCCTGTCCATTCCTCCATTGCCCTCCTCTGGCAGAGCCTAATCCTGCTTTGATTTAATTCTCTGCCTGCCCTGCCCCTGCTTTGAGTGGCTAAATATGGCTAGAGATGAACACCATGAAAGTAACTGGTGTCACTTGGAGTTCATAACTGCTCATTCCAGTGCACCTTGTCTGCAGACTGGCACACGCAGGTCATTTTCGTGTTTTTTATCCCTGCACGCTCACCCAGATGACCACTCGCACATCCCTTTCTCTCCTTGGATCTCCAGTGCCACTTACTCTGTCTTCACTCTCCCTAATTCCTATTACACTAAAAATGAGGAGATAAAATATATCAGGATGTTAACATTGGTAAACCAATGAAACATTAAGTAGGGGTTTTAGAAAATCAAATGGGAAGTATAAGGAAGAAAATAAGTCAAGAGAAGCCTATAGTTTCACCCTCTAGATAACCCTGATTGACATTAAAAAGGAAATGAATTAATACATGTTAGAAAATTCCAGCAGTTCAGAAAGGCGGAAAACGAGAAGCGAGAACACACCGCCCAACCTCGGCATTTCCTCTCCCCAAAGGGAACCTCTGCTAGTGGGTTCCCGTGAGTTCCTCCTCAAAGTTTGTGTTCACATCTGTGTTTGTGCATTATCTATATACTCTTCTAAAAATTAAACAGGAAAGTTCATGATGTAAACATGTTCAGTCTTATCTCCCTTAGTAATCCATAGACATTTATGTAGATTTAAGTCAAAAGACATGTCTCTATGAATTTTTAATTCAGCATCAACTTCACAGTCATTAAGCAAAACTTAGGTGCATATCTTAAAATTTTATGACATTATTTCACCCAGATTATCATGAAAAGTTTACATTGCTTTGTAAATTTACTACGTTATTTCTTTATTAGTCTTTTTAGTTTAGTTATAGACTGGAAAAAAGGAATTCAGAATGTTCCATATTTTCAGTTTGAAATAAGAACATATGTCTTATGTTAAGATTTTCTCTTACTTTATGGGCAATTTCTGCTTATTTATTTAAATTATAAAATATACGCTTTTTAAAGAAAATGTAGAAACTTACAGTGAGATTTGAGGAAAATAAAATCCTCCGTTACTCCACACTCAAAGGCACCCATTGCCAACATGCTTTTTTCCTTGTGTTGTTTTTATTCATGTATGCACTTGCATGTAGAAAAGCTTTACATACATACAACATGTTTACATGTGACATATTGATACATATGGTTGAGACCATGCTGCATATTTATAGATTTGTATTGTCTTTTTTCCATTTAATGTTGTATTGCAAGTATTTTCCTACATTTTAGTTTTTTTTCCCCATATTTTAATGGTGACATATTGTCCCATTTGTGTGAACCATATAAAGTTTGATAATCAGTGAAGTTCAAGAATACCCAAACAAACAACATACTACTTAGGGACAAATGTGTGTGTGGTAAAACTCTTCTAGAATGTCAGGAAAACGATAAATTTGTGACCGTGGTTATCTCTGGAGCAATGACAGGCAGGCAGGGTGGGGGACGCTCGTGCAAAGAATTAGGGATGTCTTAGTCCTTAGCTTGATCGGTGGGTTTCAGGGTTTTCTTTGTTCTTTAAAACAAAAACAATCTATGCGTGTGTTCTTTTGTAGCTGTTATATACATTCTTTTATATTCACCAAATATTTTAAACTGATAAGAACAGACACTTGATCTTAGTCAGAAGGCCGAGAAGTGATGTATTTATCAAATATTTTAAGAAAAACCGCTGGACCGTTGTTGATCCATTTTCCACTCCAAGCTAATTGCTTATTTATTTTTTTATTCCGAGGTCATCTTATATTTTATCTGCTATTTGTTACCCCGTCCCACATACGACACACGTATTGTTTTGGGAGCTGGGCCCACGGCTAGCCCAGCTCTGCCCAGCGTAGACTGGCGGTCAGTGCTGCGTTCGGGTCGTGCTCACGCCTCTTCTGTCTGGGACACTCACCCGCCTGGGGACGGGAAGGCCACCCCGGGAGCTCACAGGCGAGCTGCCCAGGCCTGCCTTTCCAACAGTGTTGGGGGCACCCCCCCCAGGAGGCGTGAGCTTGGTGTGTGGGAGGAGGGAGGAGGGTTGAGGCAGAGGCATCTAGGAGGGACGGGACCAGTGGCAGGTTTGAAGACTGGCCTTGAACTCAAGGGCTGTGTCATGGTGCAGTTGGCACTCCTGGAGGCTCGGGCTTGACCTTCCTTTGAGACGACTGCTTCCCCTGGTTAGGGGCTGTGCTCAGTAACGCCCACGGGCGTGAGCGTGTGTGGCTGTTGCTGGAAATGGTTATGGATCATGTCAGTTGGATTATCTTCGCTCTTGCAGGTTGTCCTTTCTGGACTTACATTGCTACTGAATTCATTCCAACATTAAATCTTATTGATAGTGATTTATATGTTTAAAAATGATGATAGTTCATGATGTATATATACTGCTTCATAGGATTTTAAAACTACGATTATAGTGTTCATAATATGTATATATACAATATCTAATGCCTTTCCTAAGTTATTTCATTAAGCACAGTGGGAGGTTTGGGGGAAAAAACAATACCTATGTATTATTTCAGAGTTATTTTGAAATCTCCATTTGCTGATATTTTTATTTTTTAGAGTCATATTCAGTCAGTGGACTCAGGAGAAACTAACATAGAAGGAGCCATAGGTGAGTAGATGATGGGATATTTTGCATCTGTGGTTGAGGTACTTTGACATTGTCATTTTAAACATGTAAATAAACACCTGTAATGATTAACTGTCTTTTTAGGACTGGTGGCATCGGAAGAATTTATCAAGATCACGTTGTCGGCTTTTGAAGCGATAATACAGTACCCTATTTTATTGAAAGACTATTGCTCTACGGTCAGTTCCGGCAGCTTTTGAAAAATACTCCTTTTCATTTACTTGGGAATTCTGCATACTGTAGAGGTCTGAGTACTAGTATGTGCATACATCGCGATTTACTTACTTTTCGTAGACATCAGGTTGTTTCTAGTTTTTGGCCTTTACAAATATTGCTATACATGTTCTCGTTTATGTGTTCTGCTCCGCTTAAGCATGCATTACTTTTAGGGGACATACTTAAGAACGGAATCAGTGCTTACAGGATATACGTGAACTCAGCTTGTGCACAGAGTACCTTTGTGTTTTCCAAAGAGGTGGCACCGGGTGACGTCGACCCCGGCAGCACGGTGTCTGATCTCATCCTTCCCAACTCCTACTATTTCACTCTTTCTAATGGATGCCTACGTGGCAATATTTCAGCATGGTTTTACATTTTTGTATGGTCCAGACTGGGAATGAGGCTGAGCGGTTTTTCAAATGTTTGTTGACCATTTGGGAACACTCCTTTATGATGTGCTTATTCAAGTCTTTTTTTTTTTTTTTAATCTAATTTTTAAAATTCATTAGCATAAAGAAGTTCATAATATTTTCTTGCCATCTATTTTTAGTGTCTTTTTAATCTAATATCTCCTTTCAAATGTTTGCCATTTATTGTTCTTTTTAAAAATCTTTGCTTATAATCTAACTAGAGGTCATTTTTAGTTTTATTAACTTTATCAAAGAGCCAGTCAGTTTCTTCCCTGTTTTTCTTTGCTTGGGTGCGCTGGTGGCAAACTCCTCAATAAAGTCATTGTTTCTTGAGGGAGATTTTGTCTGGGTATTAAATTCTAGGCTAGCGCTTGTTTTTGTTATTGTTTAGTATTGTGAAGATGTTATCTCATTACCCTATGTTCTGAATTGTAGCTATTGAGAGTTGAGCTGATGGTCTGTTTTTTTTTTCCTGTGAAAATAATCTTTTTTTCCTCCTTTTAAGGAGTTTTTGGAGGGGTGAATAGGGAGGATCTTTGGTTTTCTGTAGATGCACTGTGATTTAACTAGATGTAACCTTTTATTCTGCATAGGATTCTCTGTGCCTTTTGAGTCTATAGATTGTTGCTTTTCATAGTTTCTGGAAAATTCTCAGCTTTCACTCTGCTAATTCTCTCTTTGTCTCCTTCAGCAGCTCAGATGACGGGTGCATTGGACTTTCTCGTTGTATTTTCTATATGTCCTGTCCTTTATCTCACTAAGGATTATATTCTGGATAATTTTGTTTTTATTCTGGATAATTCTATTTCTGTCTTCGCTCTCCTCCAGTTTGGTGCTAAATACAGCCATTGAGTTATTTTTTCATGTGTAGAAGTTTTGTTATCAGTAGAAATTCTGCATGTCTGTTTTTTTTAGTCTGCATGTATTTCCCAGCGCGTGGTTTATTCATTCATGTTTGTAGGATTTTGTTGTTTTACGCTAGGGACGATAACTCCAGTACCAGCGGACTGCAGTGTGCTGTGGTGTCTGTTGTAACTTGCTCCTGTCCAGATTGGCGTGTGTTCTTGGAGACCTTACTACTATTCACTGCTTGCTGGTCACAGGCATTCCCTAGAGCCTGGTGTGCCTCTTTCCTCCCCCAAGAGGCTTCGTGTGCATCTGGGGCTCTGTCAGCCAGGGCTGCCTTAGGCCAAGGTCATTGGTGCCCATTTTGCAAATCCCTGAGACTATAGTCTGAGATCACAGCTTCCCAGGGCAGCCTTCTCAGCCTTTTCCAGGAGTGCGAGTGTCTGTGGAGGGGTCGGTGACTAGATCTGGTTCCCCTCACTCTGAGCGTGTGACCCCCACTCCTCTGTGCCCCGCTCAGTGTAGGAGACTCACAGAACTCCGCGTGCTGGGGAGACCTGCACTCAGACCGCGGTCTCTCGCCCTAGTGGGCCACCTGGAGCCCGACGTTTGTATCATCGCTAAGCGCCTCCAGGGCACTGCCGATGAATGGTGCTAAGATAATTGGACATAAACGCTCGTTCCGAGAGTTCAGTTCTGCTCCCCTCTCTAGTTTACGCTTTCATTCAGAAATTGGGCTGTCAATTTCCTCATTGTCTTTTTGGACCTTAAGTATTTTTAAGATTTCGTTCTTTTCTATTTTATCTGGCATTTTTTAAATTGTTTTCTTTGAGAGAGTTAATTCAGTAGTACCCACTATCAGCAGGAGCCCCGTTTACTGTGGTCACTTTCTGAGTAATGATTTCTCAGTCTTCTATCGAGATAGTATTTGCTTAAGTATTGCTTACCGACTCTTCCCTAATGAACTATAACCCGATGATAATTTTTTGTGACCCAGCAGTTACAAATATCAGTACTTACATTTAAATAGACAATAATTTATCTAAAAATAACCAAGATCACCATGAAATAATTTCATTATTTCTAAAAATAACCAAGATCACCTTGTCACAGTCCTTTGGTGTATTTGACAAAACCCGAGGATCACGTGTCTCCTTTCCCCCAGCATTTCGGTCATTATTTATCTGAAACGCGAATGATGATCACCAGCTTATGTACAGTAATTGGATGGATTAATGCCAGCCCATGCCAATCAGATTCTGCATTGTACACTAAAGTTCCTTTCATGAACCCTGCAGGTTTTGATTAATTACTGTTTTGATGATCATAATGTCATTTTGACCTGAGGACTTTTTCAGAGTTAAGTCAGCTTGATGGTTTATTACATGTCATGCAGACTTGAAATCCAGGACAAACTTAGCTGTTGATTTTTTCCCCCACTCCTTTTTGGTGATTCTGTCTGTGGGGAAAAAAGCATAGGTAGTGGTTGTTACCGGTTTTGTGTTTCCTGAGACTTGAACCACGTCTTTAACATTTTTTCTTTTAGATTGTAGATTATATCCTGCCGCCCTTGGTCTCCTTGGTTCAAAGTCAAAATGGTAAGTGACCACATCAGTCAGAGTCCCGGCAGGTACAGGTTCCGTTTTCACTCTGTCTCCTTGCAGTCACATGCTCAGCATTCTTTTCTTTTCAAGTGGAATGGAGGCTCTTCAGCTTGCGGTTGCTCTCTGAAACCACATCCCTGCTGGTGAACCAGGAGGCTGGGGACAGCAGGAAGGAGGCGAATGCCGATGTGGACAGCAACCTTCTGGCTCTCATTAGAGATGGCTTACTTCCCCAGTGAGTACCATATGTTGCACGCACACAGAGACGGTGGGCTGTCCAGGATGCTTCTGTCAGATTAGATACAATGACAGCGTCCGGGTCTCCGTGTCCTTATATTCACTTCCACGTGCTTATGTACTCCTTGTAAGAGAGGTTAGAAACAGGGGCAGTAACTATTACTTGCACACGGCCCCAGAGAATCTCAGTCCGTCTTGCAAAATACCCATTTAGAGCTTTCTCTGTCTTCTGCAGGCGCCTGAGTCTGAGGTTAGGCAGAGTTAACGGTGTCTGTGCTTCAGGAGTGATATGCATTATTCGAGGTCACCATGATCAGAGTACTGAGAGATGAAATTGGGACTTTTCTGGGCCTGCTCAGAAATCATAGAGATGGAAATCTTCTTCCCTCCCAGACTCTTGTAATGGAAATTAAATTTAGATACAAACAAGATTTTTTTTTTTGAAGGCGTTTGGTGGAACAGGTAATGTATTCATTAACAGAAAGGAGTTATCTTTTCCTTTTCATCGCTCACACAGAACATGGGGATGACTATGGAGGTCTAATCTCATGCTGTTGGTGCAGTAACGTGCTGCACAGGCTCGGAGCTGAGGGGCAGTGGGCTGTCCCATGTAGCCGAGATGTGCAGTGGGCTGTCCCGTGTAGCAGAGGTGTGCAGTGGGCTGTCCCGTGTAGGTGAGGGGCAGTGGGCTGTCCCATGTAGCCGAGGTGTGCAGTGGGTTGTCCCATGTAGCAGAGATGTTCAGTAGGCTGTCCCATGTAGCAGAGATGTTCAGTAGGCTGTCCCATGTAGCTGAGGTGTGCAGTGGGCTGTCCCGTGTAGCCGAGGTGTGCAGTGGGCTGTCCCGTGTAGCCGAGGTGTGCAGTGGGCTGTCCCGTGTAGCAGAGGTGTGCAGTGGGCTGTCCCGTGTAGCCGAGGTGTGCAGTGGGCTGTCCCGTGTAGC
>PVJI01012098.1:0-53184 GCA_004026765.1 Micronycteris hirsuta | reverse complement strand
GTATGGAACTTCCTCAGAAAAATGAAAATGGAACTGCCGTTCGACCCAGCAATTCCACTACTGGGTTTATACCCTAAGAATCCTGAAAAACCAATTCAAAAGAACCTTTGCACTCCTATGTTCATAGCAGCACAATTCACAATAGCTAAGTGCTGGAAACAACCTAGGTGCCCATCTACAAATGAATGGATCAAGAAACGATGGTCCATCCTGAACTTTTAACAAAGAAAAAAAACGTAAATACTTCCACAAAGTAAAAACCTCAGGAGCTTTTGCTTTTGTACTTGGTGGAAAAAGTGCGGAGGGGGGCAGGGCTGATGTATTCCCGTTTCTGAAACCGGAAAAGCTGGCTCTTCATGCCGCTGGTCACCATCAGAACCAAGAAGCAGAGACAAGGACTGAGTCTTTGTGGGCACTTTATTCAGGCGCCGGCGACCTGAGAATACGGCCAGTTGTGTGCCCTCGCAGACCGTCTTGCATCTCATCTCAAGCTGGCTTTTTCTATAAAAAGAAGAAAAGCGTAGGCACTGGGCTTGGAACTCAGGGAGAAGTCAATCAGATAAGTGCTGCAGTCGGTGATTTTCCTGGCAATCCTTCCTCCGTGGCCGTAGTTCTGTATCTGCACCCTGGGGGGCTGTGCTCCCTCCCCGGAGCACTGGGGCTCCGATTCCATCCAGATCTGATGGCCTGCAGCCCTCCCCGGGCACAAAGGCGGCATTGCTCAGGTCAGGGTGGGGCCGTCAAATGTCCCCGTGCCTGGAACCATAGCTTTTTACATGCATTAATTACTGAGCTCCTTCATTATAACTGAAAACTAAACCTTTTTCAACTCTTCAATTCCGGGCTCCATACAAGCTGCATTTGCAGGGAGCCTGGCTGGGGTGTCAGGCTAGTCCTTCCCTTGGACTGCAGCTGTCACAGCCTCCCAGGGGACTTACCGAGCTTTTGTGTGCTAATTTGCTAATGTCATTATCCCACTCTGCAGCCATTATTATTCTGATGTCCTTAGTTTGAAGCTCTGGCATCTATGTCACTTAACACAATGGCGTGGGAGGGAGCTTAGGAAGGCTGGTCTGGAAGTCCTTGCCTGAGCTCTGTTTATGCCGATATGGCGCCAGACCTTGAGCACAAACCCTTCAGGACTCAATTCTTTAGAAAACCTGCTGTGTCCTCTTCATTAAAGTGATCCTGAAGTTAGTCTCGAGGCATGGAGAAGATTCACGTGGCGGTTTAACCAGGGACCAAGAACGCCGAACACACACAGCGATCCTGAGACGGAGGCCTGTTCTATCTGACGGGGGGTGACCTGCAGGGGGCGCCATTCACGCCGTTCAGAAGAAAGGTGGCGTTTGCCAGTCTGTGCAGCTGCAGTAGGTCAGCTGTGGCCAGAAGAGGTGCGTTCCTTCTTCTGGGAGCCCCGTCCTCCCCCCGCCCCTGGTGCGTGGGGGAGCGGTGACAAGAGTGGACAGACAAATGTCCTTCCTGGGCTGGCGCGACCCACCTCATGACTCGTCGATCCTGATGATGCATTCCGCCCGTGTCTCTAAAAAGTCAAAAGTGTTTTCAGTGTTGATTTCCCTTAAGAGTTATCAGGCCCGTTCAGACTGATTTAATCACGGTAAGAGGTGACCTTGTGTCCACATGGGTGCTCCTATATGAAAGGACCTGGAAGTAAAACTTCACATATATGTGTAAATAATCATTGCGGGGAGGGGGGGCTGTTGGGGGTGTCAGCTCCCCACTTACATGCTACCTGGGTGTCATGGGCAGGAGAGATCCCCCACCCTGATACAGTGAGGGGGGTCTGCAGGCCATGGGAGAAGCACCCGTGCATGCCTGCATGGAGCATGGATGCAGGGTCGGGGCACAGGGCAGGGCACCGCACTTGCCGCCGGTGGCATTAATGCATTCCTTTGGAACATTCCTTCCGGTCCCCCCTTCTCCTCATAATTCCAGTAACAGCTTCCCCACGCAAGGAACTGACCCAGCCAAGGTCCCGATAAGCAGGGACACACATGTGTGAGGACCTGGTCGTCAAAATAAAAATAAACCCATCTCCTGGCAGGGCTGGCTCTCCTAGGAACCCTCCCCAGTCCCGGGAGCCTCAGCGGCTCTCCAAGCCTCCCTGTGGGCTGGAGAAAAGGGGCCGGCTCACCGGCTGGCTGCCTCTCAGGTAGCTGCCATCCTCAGGGAATGTTCAGGAGGCGCTGATGGGCCTGGCCCTGCTGGTGACCAGAAGAATGCCTCTCATCCTAAGGTGTAGGTGGCGTCCCCTCCTCCCCTCCCGGCCCCAGAGCTGTCTCTCACTGGCAGACAGACGCCCAGCTCGCACCGGCAGGGCGGGCCTCGCTGCAGACGCTGCCTGGGCCATGGCCAGCTCCCCAGCACCCACTAGAGCTGCCGCCTGGCATGTGCAGCAGGCAGACACAGAAGGGTTAAAGGGAAAAATACGGACAAGACGGTTGCATTCGGAATTTAGAAACCCCATTGAAAGAACTTTGGCCAAAATCTTCCTAACACTTACAAAATTGCTTCAATTTGCTGTCTCTTTGGGGGACTGTGACAGCCCACTTTATTCTTTGAAATTTTGTTTTGAGTCTAAAGTGTCACTTTTTTTTTTTTTTAACCGGAACATGTTAAGAGTATGCATGTATAGGGAGGATTTTTGTCTGAAATCTTCTGGCCAGTCTTTTTTTTGTTGTTGTTGTTACCTATTTTTACTCAACATCATACATTTTTATTTGTAATTGACTTGGTGCAGAAAAATCATCTCAAAGACATTACATTGTAAGTCACGGTCCCGGCAGAAAAACGCAAGCCTTCAAAGCAAGGGCAGACGACCCTCTGAACTAGGCGCGTGCCTTGAAGCGCGTTCCAAGCCCCCAGTCTTGCAGGAGAGCTGCTGGAGAGAAACCCCACCGGGGGGGAGGGGAAGCTCACGACCTCTCTCCAGTTGTGACCAATCAGGGGATCTGGGGGGAAAACAACTCCTTTCCTTTCCTGCCCGTCAATATCAGCAACACGGAAGGATTTCGAGTGGGAAAAAAGATGCGACCACGCCACCTCCCGCCACGTGTGGATCCGTCTGCCTCCCACAGGGGAATTAAACCAAACGGAAAACACGGTGAGCGGAGGGGGCAGCTGTTCGCCTTTGTGGGAGTTGGGTGTTTGCTTGCTCGTTAAAGTGGTTTAAAAATAGTTTTAGGTCAACTCCTTTTCGGTGATGTCCGGGCGGGTCTACGAGGTGGTGGAGAGCGCGGCGAGCGGCGGGTCGCACAGTCGCGGGCTCAACCCGGGCCGGGGGTCTGTGGCTGCGCCCCCCGCCCCACCCTCCCTGCGCGGCGCGGTGAGGCCGGAGTGGGGCGCGGGCCCCATCGTTACCGCGGCCCTGCGGTTTGGAGCTGGAGAACAGAGAGCCGTTGCTGCGGGAAAACAGTAGATTCACGCTGTATATGGCCCGTGGCCGCGCCGCTGTCCACGGCACGTGCTTTTGAACAACAACGCTTCCCTTAGGCCCGTAAACACCGCAAACTGACCCTGGCATGAGTTCATCGCGACAGTTCCCCAACCGCCTCCCCTGGCTGCAAGCCCCCCAGCGTGGTGAGACTCCCGGTCGAGAACGTCGCCTGTCTGGCCGGTGCCCTCCGCCCGAGGACAGGCAGGTAGAGCCTTCCCAAAGCTCCCTCTTCCGGCTTCCCAAGTTTAGTGCCTTCCCTTCACCCCAACCCCCTGGCCTCGACAATTCTAAGCCCCAAAGCGAAGGCCGTGCTTTCCCTGGCCTGTGCCTCAGAGATCCCCCGGATCCCGCGTCTCTCGGCAGCCAGAGGTGTGGGGTCGCGGGCGTGCTGCGCATCCTTGGGCCCCAACACGCGCGTTGCAAAGGAAGGCGGCATTGCCCCGGGATCTTTCCAGTTTGGGAAACAGGTAGGTCGTCTCTGGGTGCCTGGGGCTCAGGCCGGGCACCTTTTCCCCTTCTGAGCGCGGGGCTGGGGAGTCTGCCCCAGGGAAGGCCAGCAGGTGTAGGGCCGCGCCTCCTCCCAGCCCGCGCACCGAGCATGCTCAGCCCGCAGCGCGCAGGCTGAGGACCCGCGCGCTCCCCGCCTCCCCTCCGCGCTCTTCAATCCTCCGCACGCGCTCCGCGCGCCCCTCTCCTCGGCGCGCACCCTCTGCCTTCCGCGTGCTCCCCGATCCCTCTGCCCGCTCCCGTCCTCAACCCTGCGCGCGCCCCTTGCCTTCCGTGCACCCCCTCTGCTCCGCGCTCCCCTCGCCTGCGCGCTCCCTTCCCGCCCCTCCCCTCGGCGCCCCTCCCCTCCGCGGGCCCCTCCTCCTGGACCAGGAGCCGGCAGCTGGAGCCTTGGCGCCGGGTTTTCTGAGCCGCCGCGAGCGCGGAGAGTAGGGAGCTCGGCCCCGCACGGAGACCCGGTTTCCACCCGAATTGGTGGCAAGTGGGCTGCTCGCCTCCCTGCGGCCCACGGACGGTGCCCGCGCCGGGGCTGTGGCGGCGCTGCGCGCAGGTGCTGAGGTGAGTGTGGTGCGAGGTGCCGCCGGCTCTGGGGACTGGGGATTGGGCATGGTCCTGGGGGCGGCGGGTGCAGAGGCGTTCCTGGGCTCAGTGTCGCCGGCCGGACCCAGACCCGATCCCGAACCCGAACCCTGGAGGAGGCTGGGCCCGGCCGTGGCCGCCGCGGTGCGGGGACCCTGCGCCCCCTCGTCTGGCAGGAAGTAAGTTTGTTGCGCCGAGAGGCACCGCCACCCCGGGAGCGCCGATCGCGTCCTGCCGCGAGGACAGCGGTGTCGGCCCCCGACGCGGCCAGGCTGCGCCCCTTGCACCCCAGGCGCAGCTTTCCGCTGGCGTCCCCCCCCCCCCCCATCGGTTCCCAGCTCCGCTGGGCCAGCGTGGCCGGGTGCGGACGGCGAACTTGGGCTGCGGTGCTGGGGGCTTGTGACGAAGGCAGCGGAGCTGTGGGGACCGCGGGGTCGGAGCACGCGGCTTTGGGGGCGCCCTGCGTCCCTGCTCGGTGGCGCGTCCCCGCGACCCGCTCTGCCCCGGGCGCCGAGGGGTGTGTGGGGTGCCGTTCGTTCCCAGCCACTTTGCGGGCATTTGCAGTTTGTAGGCGAGGGGGTGGGGGGGCCGGGGGGGCCCGGCCTCCTCCTGCGCCCCCGACCGTGTGGACGCTGCAGGGTCCTCGCCGACACCCGGCCCCGGCTCTCCGGTGGCCCTGGGCTTCGTGTTCGTGTTTTCTGGTTGTGACAGGGGTGGACGGGAGGGTCGCCGGACGTGGGCGCCGGGTCTCTCTGAGCCACTCGGGGCGTCCGGTGCCTGAAAACACTGGCAGCGCCTCGCAGACCGCGCGCCGAGGCGACTTCGGGCGACAGGAGGCTGGGGACGCTGCTGGCCGACGGGGTCTCCGCCTCTGCCGCGCGGAGGCAGGGAGGCTGTGCAGGGCAAGCCGGGGAACGGCCCCCGGGTGGGGGGTCCGATGCAGGGCAGCTGGGGTGGGTGTCAGGGATCGTTTGCCGGGAGGGGCTGGTGGGAGCAAGGCTCGCGGAACTTTCTCTAGTTTTCTGTTGGAATCAAGCCGGGGCGGGGACAGGCTTGTCGGGAGAGCTGGCTTCGGGTGTTGCGGGAGGCTCCTGCCGTTTGCCGCGGGGGGAACTGAGTCTGTCCAGGGGTCACCCCATCGGTGGCTTGTTTGGAACGCGCCTCCGGGGGCGGGGCCGGGAGCCCGGGGCCCTGGGGTCCACCAGGCGCTGATCCGTACGGTGGCCTCCGTCTTCGCCCAGGAGAACGCTGTTAGGGAGGCAGGCTCTTCGGGAGGATTTTTGTGGCATTCATGAGAAAATCACGTTTCCTCCCTAACTTTATTCCTCCTCTTGTTCTCCCTGGAGGCTGGCTGCCTCTGCGCAGCGGGTCGTGGGCAGGTGGAGGATGACTACGGGGTCGGAAACGGGCTCCATGGCAACATTATCGTTGCCACCTTGGAAAACGCTATTGATTTTTGTTTGTTTGTGTGAACTGGCTTCGACTGCCGGATGGACGGGGAGGGGTCGGGGTGTCGGTTTTCGGTCTGCACCCTGCCAGGGGGCGGCGAGCTTGGGAAAACCGGACCTTCTTAAATGCGGGGCGAGACCGGATTGTCGCGGGCTTGGCTCGTTGTTTACCGGCAGGTCGGAGCCACGTGGAAGTTCCAACAGAAGCAGGTTTGCTGAGGTGCAGCCTTTATGAAAACCCTGTCCAGTTCCTTTACCTGAGTGGGGGGGAGTGAGGGGCGTGGTCTCCTCACCTGTTTCCACAGTCGGCTTCCTTTCCGGAGGTCGTCGGCGAACAGGCCTTTGGAATAACATCGCATTTGTAATCATACATTCCTTTCACTAGTTCTCTCTGCTTTGTGTTCAGAAGTAGGTCTTCTGATCTTCTTCCCTCTACTCAATAAATATTTTGGCTAGAATTTTTTCTTCTGGAAGGTACCAGGACATCTGTTCCTTGAATTTAGGCCTTAAAAACTAAATGCAACCTGAGTGATCAAGCTTGTCGGCAGGATTCGCTCCCCCTCCTCCCAACTCATAGTTCTGGCTTCTCGGCCAAGTTTGTCTAATTATGGTTTTTAATTTATTGGATTCTGCGCTGTTATGTTTGAAGACATAGGTATAGTGTACGTCAGACTCAATCTCTTTTTTAATCTGAAGCTTTTAATCTGTGGTGAAAACACGCTTTTATGTGATTTAAATGAAGTTAGCTACTTCCTGCGGCCAGCGGCGGCGAAGTCCGCGTGCACAGATGGGGCGCGTTCTGTGGTTTCCATTTCCTGTGGCACAGTGTTTATGTCTGGTGGAGGAGACCTGATTTATCGCCTAGACTTATTGGCCTTCACGTTTTGTCAAATTATATGCTATCAGAAGGAAATCTGAGCATACATCGCTAAGCGTTGTTTATAAATTATACACATAGGCTGTTACAAAACACACAGAAAAGCTAAAGGATGAACAAAGTAGCACTGGGACACAGTGGCCCCCACCCTGCTTCTCTGTGTCCCAGTGGATGGGTCTGCCCAGAGTGGGGTGTCCGCCGCCCCTCGGAGAGTGGTGGCTGTTTGGGACTTGTCGCCTCCCTGCCTGTACGTCCGGCTCCGCCATTTGTCACCTGGTACTGTTGTCACCTGCAGCTGGCTGGGGCCCTGAGTCCTGCAACAAGTGGGCTAAGGGCAGGTGCTTTGCTTTCACACGCTCACACGTGGGTGGCGTGGGGTAGATGCATGTGACCCGAGGGTCCTCCTGGCTGTCCCCAGTTGGATATGTGATGAAAAAAAAAATGAAGTTTTAATGGAAAGACTAAAGGTTCAGAGGCCAGAAAGTTAGTACCCGGGAGGAAATGAGTGAGGGAGGGGAGACATGTCCCATGTCGTGGGCAGTGGCAGAGGTCGCTTGTCTGGGCGCAGGGTAACCGGGACTGGCTGTGGCACGCTGACCACGCTCACGGTGCTGGATGTGGCAGCCCCGCAGCTCCGGTGAGCCTCCCGCCCTGGGCTGTGCTGTCGGGCTGACGCCTACGCCAGGCATCGCAGTGGGGAAGGCCAATGAGCTTGCAGGCCCCCAGCTTGGCTATGTGCCCTCAGGCAGGCCCACAGCTCCAGCAGACGCCTCCGAAGAAAGTGCTGCATCAGATGAGAGATAAAATGATCCCCTGTAAAGCCCCACGCGGTGACTCTGGCAGCACTCCTCCCAGCTGGGGTCACAGGCCCAGCTTCCCCCCACCCCCGTCCTCGCCATCAGGGGGCGCGCGCTTAGCCCGGTGGAGCCGGTGGAGCCACTGGAAGGAGAAAGACTTGAGGACGCTCAGTGCCCAGACCTGGGATCACATGTATCTCCTGCTTTCATCCCATTGGTCAGACTCACCAGGAGGGAGGCTGGCCGTGCAGGGAAGCTGTGCTTCTGGGAGACGAGGCCCCGTTGGGGAACCCGCCCCCCCCATGCTATGATGTTTCCTTCATGTTCAATATATGCTACTCCCTCTCCTTCCCCGACTTCTTTCCTGGTGGGCAGACCCAGACAGCTATAAGGTAAAAAATGCTCATACAAACATAGCGCTTACTATTTGTGAAATACTTTTCTAAGCACTTTGGCCTCCCAGGTAGATATGATCATCCCTGTGGTCGAGATGAGGAAAACCGGGCTGAGAGAAACAGAGCCGTTTGCTCAGTAAGTGGCAGGCCTGGGATTCGAACCAGGTCTCAGGCTGGAGAAAGTACTTTCTTTAACAGCCTCACTCCGCTGCCCTTTGGCTCTTGCATCCGGACTTTCCCATGTAGCCATTGGACCGCCTGTTCTTTCTCTCTAACAAAGTTGGAGGAGAATTTAAAAATCCCAAAGAAGGAAAGCAAGTTGCATTGACTCTGAAACACATTGCTGTAGAATTCCACATGCTGTGGGTGGGTCTAGAGTGCCCCCTGGGGACAGGGCCGCCCACTACAGGGCGTTTTCTGGTCTGACGAACAAACCCTCAAAGCCTCTGCCCTAGACGGCCTTTCTCAAGCTGTCGTTGGGGGAGCCCTGGGCCACCCCATTCCCGCCGCCGTGTGTGAGATACATTCCTGTTCGCTTCTTTTCTTTAAAAAGTTAATTCTATTTTCCATTATAGTTTGCATTCAATATTATTTTCCATTTGTTTCACTTCTTAGCCTAAGCAAACACTGTCCGGTCCGTGTGTCAACAGGGAAAGTGCTCCCTACCCTCTGCTCTCCGCGCTGCCCGACTCCCAAGAAGGGGGGTGCTTGCTTGGCCCCCAGCTTTGCCAGCGTTTTCAGGGTTTCCTGCATGACTGAGGCATAGGGAATGGTTCCCATCTCTGTCCGTACCCCTGTTGGACAGTTTTCCATAAAACCCCTGTCACGAAGGTGACCGATCTTATTCGTTTTCCCAAGACGGAGGGCGTCTCAGGCTGCTGGACATTCGGTGTTGAAATCTGGGAAATCCCGGGCCAGTCGGGACAAGAGGGTGGCCTCCCCTGCTGTGTGGTAAGTTGATTTACATGTCACTCAATACCTTGTGCGTCCCTTGAGACAGGGGGAAGAGCCTGAAATTTGAAGTCAGACCGATGTCTTACTAGACCTACTATAAATTCAGTCTGAGTTAGCTGTCGATGGCGTGTGATCGCAAGTTACCTTTTGTAAGGTTCGGCGGCATCAGCTGTGTAATGGGGTAATATGCATTTTGTAGGGTTGTGCAGATAATGAAAAGACATAATCAATTAAATCACTTAGTTTATTGATGGGCACATCTATAAAATTGGGCTGTGCTGAAAGGCCCAGGGATTTCGTGGGGATTAAGCAGAGTGCTGTCTGCCGGAGCTCAGTGCAGGGAGCATCCAGTGAACAGCTTTGTGCTCGGCTAATGGTGTTGATATTACAGTAACTCCGGCCTAACACAGGGCAGGCAGCAGAAAGGCATTTCAGCCCAGAAGGGACATGTGCACAGAGCATTGCTGATACCACAAGGGGGTTGTGGTTAAGTGGAGCAACAAATCGGGGACAGTGATAGGAAATATTTAAAAAAGACGTTTTGGTATTCAAAACTTGAAAAAGCAGGAGTTGGCTGTAAGATCGCTTCCTTGTAGACAAGGTTTTAGTTGTTTCTGCTTATTAAAAGCCAAAGTAAACGATTTTTATGGTTTGGAAAAAGAAAACTATTTTCCATCTCTAGGCCGGGTTAATTTCTGCTCATAACCCTTGGAAGAGTTATTTTTCACCATGGGTGAAATAGAAGTGGTGCATTTCTGGGAAGGAAGTCAGCGTCATGAGAAAATGAAGGTTAGGATACAGAAGTACCACTGATTCCATAACGACCCTGAGGTTTAAAAAAAAAAAAAAGCGCACAAAGTCTCCTTTGTCGTCACCCTAGGAAAATGTCTTCTCTACATTTGGCTGAGTCTCAGTGCGCGAAGCTACTCTGTACCCGGCATGGTTGCACCAATAACAGCCTTGGTCGTTCACGCTGCCTGCGCACGGAAGACTTGTCATGGGAATTTCCAGTGAGGACAGATGTTTCCAGGGTGTTCACGCCGAGGTGGGTCCAGTTAGCAGGAGGAGGAAATCGAACAAACAGAAAGAAAGGGGACTCCATCTCCAAGTATGTTTTACACGACCTGACGCTGGGCACCCGGCCATCATGTGAGCGTATAAATGCGTATTGTCATCTGCACTAGGCGAGCGCTTCAGCCGTCAAGTGTAAACATGAACACTTTGGTCGGGAGTGACTCGTTTGATCAGCGATTAGCTGGCTATTGATCGCAGACTCTGCACGGAATAGCGCGGTCACGGAGGTCCCAGCGCTGCCGTCACTGTATGTAATTAGGTGAGGTGATGCTTCCTTAGGTCGCAGTGCCATTCCCAGGAAAAGCGACGGGGCAAACGCGGCTACCTCGAATTCTTGGAACTAAGTCATTGGAAGTAGGTGTTTGTCTTCCACCTAACAGTAGTTATTTTTTTTATTCAGATAAAATATATTCCTTTCCCCATGAAACAGGTGGGAAATGGAATTCCCTTCCCTGTGACGCGGCGTAACCATAGTGGGCATAGGATAGTCGTTTAGCGACCGAGAACATGTTCTCAGCCCTGCCTGGGCCGTGTGAGGTCCGCGCGGGAAGGAAGGGGTGCGGGCTTCCTCGCGGTGAGAGGGGCGTGTGGAGTTCGAGGCGAGCAGTGTGCCTGCGGTACTTGCTGTGCGCTCTGCGGGTTGGTGGGGTGCGGGAATCTTTGCAGTCTGCACAGAACACGGTGCGGAGCGATGCTTCATCCATTTGCTTAAACTGTTCACGTTGGGCAGGACTGTGTGACAGGAGCCCCTCAGGGATGCAGAGCTCTGTCCCCTGCTTCCGTGAACTAGTCCCCTGCGCTTGCTGCTGCTCACTGCGCGTGGACCAGGAAAAGCAGGTGTGTGCGCCAGGTACCCCCCCCTTCACTCGTGTGAGCCGGTTCTGAGTGTAGCGCCGAAGGCCCCCAATCATCCCGATCCTGTTCCTCCTCCCCTGTCTCCAGACGGGGGTGGGGGGCACCGAGATGTCCTGTGGGACCATCCTGTTGGGGAAGGTGATCGCACAAGCTTTGCTGTTGTCACCTGCATGTGCACGGCACCCTTTCCACAGAGGCGCCTTCTGAGGTTTCCTGTGCAGGTGGTGGAAGGGCGGGGCCCTGCTCTGTCCCCTTCTTTTTTCTTCCCGAGAGTCTGTGGGTACGTTGAGGTGACGTGTGCGGGCACTTGGGAATGCGGGTTATCATGGATTGCGCTTCCACGAATGCTACTCCATTCCTTCACTGGTAGCAGTTTGCCCGTTTGCTGTGGTCTGTGGGACGGGCTTTAAAAAAATTACTGTTAAGGCAGCAGTCTTTCGTTTTTATGAGTTATTGAGCTTTTACAGGTTTTATCCTAATGTAGCTCTTTCATCAGTATATTAAGGTTAGAAAGGAGCAGAATGCAATGTGCTCCCCCAAAATCCTGAGTTCAGTGTTTTGGGCCGGGGCTCGATCTACAGGGGTCAAGCGCTGTTGGGTGGGACCGGCGGTGCGGGAAGCCTGGCAGCGGGTGACTCCACCCCTGCGAGTTTGTCAGGTTAAACCCAGCTGGCTTTGTCATCCGTGCAGTGGGGTGTCCCTGCGGGGTGGTGCGACCACAGGGACACCATTCCGTCCTCACAGCCTGCTGCGAGGGGCATCATCGGGTCATTCATAAAGGAGCCGAACTTAGCATCACGATCTTCTTGTCTCGATGCGTCGTTCCGTCTGACACCTGTGTGCTGGGCAGAACGTGCGAAATGCCATTCTTTAAACCACCCCAGCAAGTGACTTCCTCTGGGAGGACACGATGCCACCTCCCTGGACTCTGGCGGCAGAGGAAGACAGCAATCCTGTTGGCGTCCTGCGGTGGATGATTAGCGAGCCACAGGGTCGGAAACGAGGTTGGGCCAGCGCTCTTTGAGGTTTCCTATGGAGCCTTGGTGCTGTCTTGTTAGCGAGAAGGAAACCATGATTGTCCCGTGATCCTCCTCCTTAAGAGGCCACCGGTCCTGCCGAGCTGCAGGGGGCGCTCACAGGCAACAGGGCAGGAGCCCAAGCGAGGCCAGGTGCTTGCAGTGGGAGGTGGTTACAATGTTAAAAAGAGGCAGAGTTTTGCTTCTTTGTAACACCTATGGTGCTGGGAGATGCAGCGGTCTCTTATGGGTGCTGGGAATGTCGCACCTTCGGGAGCACCAGGGGAATGACCAGTGTGTGATCACTACGCAGGCTGCCACGTAACATAACAGGTCCATGCTATTTCACTTTCTGTGTGTTTGTGTAACCTTTAAAGACTGAAACGTTTTCTGTAAGTTTGTTCTGAATGTTTCTCCACTTCCTCCTTGTGTGTAGGTTAACTGTTTGTTTATGGAATTCAAACAACACATCACGTATTGTTGTGTTTATAGTTCATCGTTTAACCTCATGACTCAAATGCCGCGACTGCTATTACGCTTTTTCTCTATTTCTGCCACACACAGTAAGAACTTATTTTCTGTTTTCCCTTGTGATTTATGTTTGTCCCTGCTACCTGCTCAGCTAACCCACGTCAGCAACTTAAGTCGTGGCAGGTCTCCATCCACTTCTTTACACCTTCTGGAATCCAGGTGTTGACTTTGTCATGCCACCTGGGCTGACCGGGCTTCTCACTGTCCGTGCCCAGCATTCTCCATCTTTATGCAGACTTTTACAAAGGTGCATCGTGAACTACAGTTTCTAAGTGATTCTCTGACCACCAGGCCAAGTAGCCAGGGAAGTCCCAGACATACTCTTTCAGGGGAAAGGATGGTAGAAATCGTGCCATTCCGACCTTCTTGGGCTTGCAGCTGTGAGAAAGAACGAGAGAAGCGCAGTTACGTGGATGGGATGGGTCTCACCTCCCCCAGTTACCGGAATTACCTGGGCTGAGTAGCTGAAGGGGTTGCAGGGGCTGTGTGCCTGCCCTCTGAAACTGACGCAACACATTGCCCATCAGTGGGAGCAGTCTGGGTTGGACAGTGATCCTTGGTGTTGGATTCCCTGCTCTCTCATTGGCTGAGCACATCCATAACAGTGGGGCCTAGGTGCACCAGATGTAGTGCAGAACACACTGTCACAGATGCAGGAAATTTGCCTGAGACCTTGATGCCTTTGTGGTCCCTAGATTGGCATTGCCTGGGAGCTTGTGAGAAAAGCAGAACTTGGCCCCCGACCCTGACCTACTCTGTCAGAATCGCCATATTCTCAGGGGATTTGTATTCAGTTTAAAGATTGATGAGAATTGATTTACATCATATTCTTAACCACCTGGACCAGCTGGTTTCCTGCCTGGGGGCCTAAGTGTCAAGCATACAATCAGTATGCTTAGTGATGGACCGAGGATTTAATATACAGGTGCATAAGGGTTTGGCCAAAGGCTGATCAGAATCCAGAGGGGTAGGTGAAAGGTACTCGATCTCAGAAATTCAGGTAGAATGTTGTTGCACGAAGGGGATAGATGAAGCTTTGAAATCATTGCAGGGAAGTGTTTTCCTTTCCTGGGGACACGCTCCCTCTGTCTCAGGCCACCCTAGCTTGTGCTGAGATGGGGGACCTCAAGTGGAAGCCCATCCGGATCACTGATCAGCCTCTAGTGAGTTCCTCTGTAGCCGATTTGAAGGATAGACTTTATATACATATATATCTCCTTGTTACATGTGTTTCCAAGGAGCTCTTTGCTTGGTGTGAAAAGAAAACCCACGATTACAATGTGACGTGGGATGCTATGGTGGCGGGTGCCTAGAGAGGGTGGGAAGACCTGACAGCTGAGACAGAGTGGAGAGCTGGACAGGGTGTGCAGGTTGGGTTTGCAGAGCTCACGCTGAAGACAGGGCAGTGGCCGGGGGTCATGGGGGAGAGCGGGGGTTGGGTGGGGGGGGCCCGAGTGTGAGGACCTCAAGGACTTGGGGCGTGGCCCGGGTTTGCATTGTGCAATTCCACGGACGCGCCTGTGGACGACACCCCCGGGCTGGGCAGGGAGCAGTCGAAGCCGTGTGATCACTGCGTCGCAGGACAAAACGAAGAGGAACCTCTCGTGTGCGAGGCGGGGCGGGAAGAGAGGAAATCGGGCCGCATCCCGGAGGTCACGAGAAGCCATCGCGAGATTTGAAAGGGCTTGAATGACGTTGGACTGTTAACTTTGACGGAATTCCGGGCGGGGATGTGAGTGCTGGGCAGGGGCCGGGGTCCCTGAGGCCAGTCAGAGCTGTTAGATGGATGCCTGACCTGCGATTAGCTCCCGTTTCCTCTTCTGGGCCACGTCCGTTATGGAAGATGACAGTAAACTGGATATAAGGGTGTATTTGCAATTTATTTACATAAAATATGCATGCTTGTCTAATATATTTCATATTTAAATCCAATCTGCATCGGCTTTTCCTGATTATAACAGAAACTTCCTTGTAGGAAGACATATTCCCAGTCATCGGAGACATTCTATAAGGAAAGAAATATGTGTATATCCTTGTTTTCTAAGTAAATTTTAATCGTAACGAGTAGTGCTAATCGAACACTCACAGTTGTCCAGGCAAGGTGCCGAATGCGTTAGTTACGTCACCTCACTTACACCTGCAGCTGTGCTGTGAGCTCGGCGGAGACCCCCAGGTGCTCGAGGAGAGACCCGATCACACAGCTGGGAGACGGCAGGACCGACGCGCGGCCCCTGGCACGTCTGTCTGTCTGTCTGCCTGTGTGCTGGAGCTCCGAGCCCGCTCCGCTCCTCGCTAGGGCAGCGATCCTTCCGTTCAGTGCCTGGCTTGTGGTGAAGGACCTGAGCCTGCGCACGCGGCCCTCAGAGCTGCGTTTGCAGCCAGGACTGCAACTCGCTGGGAATTGCAGGGGCCTGGGGAGGCCTTCCAAATGTTAGGAACCATTTCAAAATAGAAAACTGTTCACTCCAACATTGGTATATGGATATAAACACAATTTTTAGAGTTGTAGGAGGTTGGTAATTTGTGTATGTAAATTACATGTTGTATTCATTATTCCGAATGTACTTGAATACTCAGAATTCACCGGGCAAATATATATTTTAAGGCAGATTGGCTTCCAGGGATTGCTAAGCATGTAGAAAATATTGAGAGGGATAGATTTCTGTTACTCTGGCCACCAATTTAAACAAAAGGAAAAGACTGATTTGGACTACGGGCCACAAAACTCAGGGGAGGGGATGTAGGTCTGGGTCCAAGCGCACGTCCTCAGTCCCCCAGAGCCCGGCGCTTCATCTGCAGGGCGCATGCTCTGCATCTTGCTGTGACATTGAGGAAAAGTTTCAGCGGCAGGTCTTTCCTGGTGACGGAGAAGACACACTGAGTAACATGTAAATGACCACACAGGATCTTTTCCATCCAGTGAAGTGGCTCACCTCCGTGCCAGGTGGCCAGGCCCCAGCTCGGCGGCTTGGCCAGACACTGGGTGGCGTTGTGTCTGCTCTGAAGGCAGTTTTTAGGTGAGGTTAACACTTCAATCGGGAGACTCCGAATGAAGCAGATCCACCATGCGGGCCGCAGGCAGTCCGGCGGCAGCCTTAAGGACAAGACCGGCCACCCGCAGGAAGAGGGAATCCCACCAGCAGGTAAGGCCTCCGCTCACACCGCCCGCCACACCAGTCTGCTTCTCTGGAGAACCCCCGCGGCTGCTGTGCCGACATTCCTCCGCTCCCACTGATTTCTGAAAGCGCTTCACTCGGACGTCCTTGCCCACAGAGTTGCCGTCAGACTTGCAGAGTGATGAGCGGCAGCGGGCGCTACCCAGTTCCGCCAGCTCCGACGCAGCTCCGAAGCTTGCTCGCGGGTCAGGCCGTTTTATTAGTGCCACATGCAGGGGGGGGGGACACAGGAAGTCCCACGTGGAATTTGTTGCTCCCTGCAAATTTGTGGTCTTACAGGCCCCCAGGTGTGGCTTTGCTCTTCCAGTCAAAGTGGCACTGTTCAGACAAATGCACGTGGAGTCTTCCGGAATTCACTTCCTGCATCCATTTCACTGTCAGATAATGGGCGCTCCCAAGCCCTAGGGCCGTGCCAGCTCCCGCAGGTAGGAAAGAAAACCAGCCAGACCCGCCTTTGCGGAGCTCAGTGTCTGGGCAGGGGGCTGAAAAATGTAAACAATACTTAAAATACAAACCACGAGGACTGGAAATCGGAGCTCTGAGGGTAAGGGGAGAGGGCTGGGAGGAAGGGTCTGCCGCAGACCCCAGAGGGAAGCCGGGCTTCTTGGGGAAGGTGGATTTTGTGACCCGAAGCTAAGCCACACTCAGAACCGGGGGAGAAAGACCTGGGCAAGGAACAGCACGCCCAGGAGAAGGGGCAGCAGGGGCTCGATTCACCAATAATTCCACCTCCCGCCTCAGGCTGTGGGCACGCGACCACGTCGGTTGGCATTGGTCAGGAAAGCCTCGGACCGGGCAGGCGACGAGTGGTGGGAGTGAAGGCTGTGAGTGGACCTGGGGCAGGAGGAGGGAACACGGGAGGGAAGTGCGTGCAGGTGGATTCGAGTTGGAGACTTACAGGGGAGCCCTTCATGGCGCACCTTCCTGGTTTTTAATATGTTTCATGCTCATGGTATTTAAGCCGTTTGTGAGACATGCAGGTAACAGAACATACTTTTTTTTAGTATACGTGTAACCGTTGTGAGCGGGGTTCCCTGTCTAAGGCCAGCCCCTGATGGCCTCTGAGATCTCACAGCTTGGAGTGCCGTGCTGCTGGGCTGGGAGGCGCTCCGTGCTGCGAGAGGCTTCCGGTCCGCCTCCAGCGACACGAAGCTTTAGGCTGACTGATCCGGTGAACTTTAATACTGCGACTGTCTCTCCTCCCCTGCCCTGCTCTCTCCCTTTCGTCCTTTTATTGCTCTCACGTCCCTACCAGAGACCCTACCATTTCACAGGCTGGGAGCTCTGCGTCTTCCAGTCCTGTTCACCCGTCACACCGGTCACTGTAGAACCGGCGCCTCTCACCGAAGGCGCAAACACGTGTCCAGCTTGTAACTTGGCAGAGGTTCCGTTCGTGGCTGGACAAATTCAAGTGTGCAGCTATGTCTGCGTCGCTGGAATGAAGAGTTAGGGCGGCGATCCATATTATCTAAAAGGAAAAAGATCTGGTCCTGAAGAAGCAGGATCTGAGCCTTGATTGATCGGGACTGGCTGCTCGTGTTGTTGCACTTCCCTGGGTAATGCCTGAACTTTCCCTTTCAGTTTGCCTCTGTAACCCTGTATTTTTAATTATTTCCCCATAAAGGTTACTTGTCTGAGAGTGCATTTTAATTGTATACAAGGGTGCCTGGTCAGAACCAAGCAAGCTGCCCATTGCCTTCTGCTGGCTCTTTCTCCTGTAGGTAGGGTTAGGCGTACTGACTTTCCCGGAGATATTTCTTGTATACGAGCTCAGAGATGTTAAGATACTTCTTTAATTAGAAAAGAAATCTGAACATTTGGTACAAAAACGATGGCACGGACTATCCTTCCCTCACTCGAAGGTGAATCTTGGATGTCAGTCCTCAGTGGTCTGTCCAGAGCTGCCTCCTGCTTGCAGTGACTGCTCCGGCCACAAGGCCAGGACCCTGCTCACTGGCATGTATGTCATCCACAGGCCTTTGCCACTATGGACATTATTTTTGTAATGTGAGTCTACCTGTAGAACAAATTCCAAAAAGAGCAATTTGAATTTCTTAGCAAAATGTAGTGCATTTTGCATTTGTGACTTTTATCGTTAGTGCCAGATTGCCCTTCAGAGAAATGATCACAGTTGACAAACAGTGTCTTCGTAACCTTTGAGTTGGTTCTGTGCCCCTCAGCGGTTAGCAGAAGTTCATTCCCTAATTTGTCAACATGGGGGTTTTCACAAAGCCTTATAAGTGGTCACATACCGGGCAGAGCAGCTTCCATTAGACGTTGTTCTACAAGGTCACGGTGGCTGTGGCTCTGTCCCATCCAGTGTCAGAGCTCATGACGGGCTCCTGCTGACAAGGCTGCCATGTTGTCTGGGGAGGCAGTAGGCACTGTAGGTGAGAACACGCGTGTCCAGGCACTCCAGACTGCCCTGGAAATTCATGCAGCAGGTGGAAGCAGCCCACAATACATGTTCTTTGTTTGGGGCGGCTTTGGGATTTGGTACCTAAGTGACAACCTAGCTGACCTTCGGGAACCTGCGGCACAGTGTCGAGCTGTTACCAGTCTGCCTGGAACCTTTGGTACGTGGTGATTTCTGATCTCTACAACGACCCTCCGAGGCGGGCGTTATTATCCGCATTTTATGGTTGTGGAAATTCAAGTTCAGGGAAGTTGACTGCCTCTCAAGTTCTAATAATTGGCAGAACAGGGATTTCTACTCTAAAGCCGCCCTTTGCCACCACACTGCACACATATTTGTGATGTAGCTACACCTGCTTCGGAGCCATTTTCCCTTTTGTAATGGATGGTCAAGGACCCCTTTCCTGTACCGGTCTTTATGCATTGGGGAGCTTCTCACTGCTCAGCAGCCGGGCGGTATCAGCCGCTGCCTGTCTACAGGGCCTGTTTCGTGGGTGGCCCAGCTTGTGCCTGTCTGCTGCTCAGGGTGCCAAGATATTTCTGTGGGCCTGGATCAGCGCGGCTCTGTCCCTCGCACCACCCACCACCTCATGGTTCTGAACTGACACCTCACAAGATTTATTGAGAGCCTGTAGTTTTCTAGCGCTACAAGGACTGTAATTAGTCGCTGACATGGAATGATTTATTTTTGGAAATTTCCTTGGACACGTGCTCTGTGTTTCGGGGCTCAGAGATGGTGTTAACATTTCAGATTTATAGCTCTCATCCCGCCCCACTTGAATCATGACTGTGCTCGGGATCACCACGCAGCCTGTCGTCATGGCGGGGGTCACCCCAACTCCAGGGAAAGCTGAAATGTGTAACAGGTAAGAGCATGAAGAAGAAGCTACTGGGAAGTTTTATTCCTCTTGATAAGGCCCGGTAAGTTTTTAAATATATAAGCAAATTAAAAGAATTTCAGAGGTGGGCTAGTCAAGGCCATGACTCCTGGGAAACTTCTAACAATTCCACAAAGGCAGATAAACCAGAAGACAAAACCCTAGATGTCAAAGCTTGAAGAGCAAGGGAGAGGAATGTCCCTTGGCAGGGTTCTCACACTGGATGGAAATTAGGGGAACCACGTACGGCAGGCTGGTGGCGTATCCTGAGTGTGCCAGAAGTCAGGTACAAACTCACGTCCCCTGATGGCTGGGGAGAGGGGAGGGGCTCTGGGGAGGGCAGAGCGGCCATCCACGTCAGCTTCCAGTCTCAATTTCTCACCCCCATTAACCAGGCCTCTCAGGTCAACTTGGGGTGTGGCTAACTTGGGGCCCTTGGGTTGTTGGTCACAAAGGATTCTTTTCTCCCGGTGGTCACGTGTTTGCCAAAGCCTTCGTGCACGTAGATTTCTACTAAGACTTCCTGGCCCCTCAGGTGTTGCTCTTGTCTTGTTTTAATTTGTAAACTCTCACCTTACTTAGCAGTTCCCCAGTGGGCAGGTTTGGTCATGGCTGTCATCGGAAGCCCTTCTGCAGTATGTCTTCCTGGATCTTGTTACCAGCTCCCCTGACTACAGAACCGAGAACACAGCCCCCTGGATGTGCGAGTATAAACAGATCGCTCAGAGTGTCTGCAACGGTCTTGTTTTCCTAGGGAGCTCTGTCCAGTGAGAGCCCGCAGGCCCTTGTGCGAAGGATGGGAAGTGAGAGGCCCATCGCCACTGTGGTTTGCAAGGCGGCCTTGCCCTGGCCTCCCGTTACACTCCCAGATGCCTCTTCTCCCTGGCGGTGGGCTCGGTTCGCGGCGCGATTCAGCGGGTGGCCGGTTCCTCCCGTTGATGTGCTCAGTGAGCCTAGGGGTGAATTCTTCTGATTCCTTTATCACCATTACTTGTGCTTTCTGGGCAATAAGATGTAGAGAGCTGGGTTTCTAGTAGATTTATACCTTATGATTTAGTATTTTTTGTCCTGTGGACTTTATTCAATCATTAACACTCAAGATTTACTGAATACCTGGTGGTGCCATAACCTTATTCTTGATGGCATTAGCTCCTTAGCACTTAATTGTTTGGAAGGACATGATAATTTAGGTTAATTTGACATACAAGACTGAGTGCCAGGTGTGGCAGGGGTGAGGCGGAGAGGGGAGAACATGACCTTAAACCTGGGTGAAAACTCACCCAGTAACTGTGTTACTGTTGGATGCACTTGGCTGCCTTTTGTTGCAGGAAATGGAGGCTTATTTAGTTTCCACGACATGATGGGGGTTTCTCAGAAGGCAAAATACCTTCCACATGGGATGCTCCCATGGGGCTTCTGGGGAAGTTACACAACTGAGGTGCAGGTGGACTCCCAAGACGGGCAGTTCAGGACTGGAAGGCAATGTCGGATCTTCTTTGACGTTTCCGTGGTTAGGGGTGTTAGCAGTTTCTAGATCCCTAGCTCCCTGATTCCCAATTCCCAATTCACCTACTTACTCTTTCTCATTTTCTTTTCTTTTCCTTTCCCAATGAATTGCATGCTATTTTTCATAAGACTACGATAGGTAAGCCACCATCTCCTCGGTTTGGGGGCAGTGTCCTTGCTGGGGCCACCAGATGGACTCAGGCTGCCCTGTGGTCCCCTGCCCTGGCCAGCTGTCCACCACAGCCCTGCATGTGTGGCCAAGGGGCGCTCGACGGGCTGAGGTTGCAGGTACATCAGGGAACTCGCCGAAGTGACTCCCTGAGAGTCATCCTCAGAGCCCACTGGATACCTTTTTTTTTCCTTTTTTAATTTATGAAAGAACTCCATATTCGACTCCATGAAGTGACGGGAGGGGCGGGGAGTAACGCGGTGCCTACACAGTGGGGCATTCAGGCCGACCGAAGTGTGCGATGCTCCGCCATCCGTTGAGAACAGCCTCCACGGTCGGAGCTGTATCTTTTAGTCTCTTCCCTCCTTTCACTTTGTAACTGATGGCCAGAAACCAACAGCAGTCCTAAAATATCCAAGAACTCGCCCAGGATAATTTGAGCCTCTTCACTTCCAGGAGTTCCCTGCACCCCCGCCGATTTTAGGAGGATCAGAGAGCCACGCTGGAAGTAACGCCAAGTTCAGCTCAGCGGCTCGGCGCCAGGAGTCCTTGAGCCCAGGCGATGCTGGAGGCGGAGCCGCACTTGCCAAGGTCGTGGAACACGGCCTTGCGTTGGATTCAGGGCCGCTGGCTCTGCCATGCCACCCGGAGCGCACCGGGGGTGGAGCAGCGTCTGCAGCCGTGGGAGGCCCTGGGGCTCCGACTCAGCAGAGGGGGCGCCCTGCCTTTGGGTGAGCGGGAAGCAGGGGTCTCTGCGACTCGGAGACGCAGAGGCGCAGACTCGCGTTTCCGGCTCCAATGGAGGCTTTTGCAGAGCGTGTCACCGGCACCCGCGAAGGACAGGGACACACTACTGCTGGGAGAGGGAGAGGGAGAGTGTTTGTTGGTAACGCCTGGCCGCGCTCCCTCTGCGGCCAGATAATCCGTGGCTCATTTGTAACCCTCCACCGGCCCGCGCCTGTCGTCGCCGCTGGCCCCGGCACCTGCTTATTATAGCCTCGAGCCGGGCAGTCGCCGCTGACTCCCCGTGGAGTCTCCTGCGTGAAACTGGCTACAGGACAGCGCTTCTTTCCCAAACGGACACAGTGACTCCGCTGCTGTTTACGTGGCGGCGGCAATAGGTTAAATGTAATGTCCCCGGAACCCTCCTAAGAGCGACCGTTGCTCCTGCTTTGCTGACGAGGACAGCGAGGCTTAGGGACAGGTAGCTAACTGGACACCACGGCGGGGCGGCGCCCGCACAGAACTAGGTCCACGCCCCCTAGTGTCACGTGATCGCTCAGGACACTCCCTGAGCTCCCGCAGGTGGGCGGGCGTGGTCGCATCAGTCAGCGGGGATGCAGCTCCGTGGGCGGGCGTCCTCCTGTCGGCGTGGCTGGGGCTCCCGCGAGCATGCGTCATCACGTCAGCATGGTTGGGGCTCCCATGGGCGTGCATCATCATCACGTCAGCGTGTCTGGGGCTCCCACGGGCGTGCGTCATCACGTCAGCACGGATGCAGCACGGTGGGCGGGCGTCCTCACGTCAGCGTGGATGCAGCTCCGCGCCGGGTGTCGTCACGTCAGCGTGGCTGGGGCTCCTGCGGGCATGCGTCATCACCTCAGCGTGGTTGGGGCTCCCACGCGCGTGCGTCATCACGTCAGCATGGATGCAGCTCTGCGGCAGGAGTGGTCACGTCAGCGTGAACGGCGGCGGCCTCCCAAACCGTGGAGAGCTTTGGCTGCTTAGCTCAGGGTGGCGGGAGTTCGGTGCGGGGCCGAGTGGGTGTCCTCAGGCACCTGCGAGGGGAGAGCCGCGGAGGGAAACCACAGGGCGGCCGCCGAGCGAACCGCCCCGGAGGAGCACACGGCCTGGCCGGTGGGGCTCAGCGGGCCTCACGTGGCCCCGCAGACCGCAGGGTCGTGTTCCGTACCGCTCACAGCACAGGCCTGGGTGCGGCTCGGCCCCCTGTCGGGGCGCATCGGAAGGCGCCCTCGATGTCTCTCTCTGGAATTAATCAGACAAAGGTAGAAAAGAACGGGCAGCCTCGACCCCCCGCGACCCCGCGTCACTGGGAGCATCGGGAGCCAGGCTGGGTTTGGCTTTCGGGGCTCCTCGGCCAGCGGACTGATTGCCCGTGTTACGGAGACATGGGAAAAGCACAGACCGGGCCTTTCTGAGGGCGAAGATGGGGAAACGGCACAGCGGAGGGCTCAGGAGCGATGCGGGAAGACAGACAGACAGACGAAATTCTATGCACTGTGGGCGTGACCTCAAGTTTCTCCAGATTTGAAGTTGTGTTGCTGTTTCTAAACACCGCAGAGCTGCTTTCCTGTGGCACCAGCTTCGTTTGCAGGTGGTGGTCTGAACCGGCCAGAACGGGCTTTGTGCGCAGAGACCTTGGGGGGCGTCGGCGGGGCTGCGATGAGACCAGTGGGCTTCGGAGAAACGGGGGTCGGCTGCTGCGCGGCGGGCCGGGGAGGCCCCAGAAGTGGTCCCCTGCCACCGCGCCCCGTCTGTCCAGCGCGTGTGTCTGGCCTGGGATTTTGGTTTCTGACAACGGCCGGCTTTCCCTGGGCCGGTGCCTGCTTACTGAAAACCGGATGCTGCCAGAGAAACTCTTGGAAACTGAAAATGTGCTGCAGACTTTAGAGAGACACTCTTCACCCCGTTTTTAAAGTTAGATTAAAAAAAAAAAATTAACAGGTGGTCTTTTGCATCGTCTGCTGAGCAGTTAACTTCGTGACCTTGGACAAACTCCTCAGTTTCTTCATTGGCCTCCTTCCTTAAACTGGCGGTGTACGAAGTGGCATGTTGTGCATCAGTGTGACATAAACAGGTAGGTCCCTTCAAACAGATTTATATTGGTTATTTTGTGAACGAACCTTGACGTGTTGGCAGATAAATATGTTTTCCAAAATGAAAGTTTTTCAAAACTGGCATAATAGTGAATTTGATATATTTCCAAAAACCCAAAACAATTACACTGTGAATTAGACTCTGTCTCAAGGAAGGATTTTTGGAAAGGATCTAAAGAACCCGAGTGGCAGTGACCAGGTGTGTCCTGACTTTGTCCATTTTCAGAGGACAGCTTCTGGGTCTTGGGTCACAGACCTGGAGTCTGTTTCCTACTTGCAATCGGAGAGAAAGAAGACATCTCTCCATTCAGCTGGCAGGCTCTGTAAGAGCTGACCCCCTGGGCGGCCATCTCCCACACCGAGCCTGGGCGGGACCGTGCCCGTGGCTGCTGGGAGAAGCCACTGCGTGCTGGAAGTCTGACGGACGGGCTGGGAGGAAGCCCGAGCCGGCCACGAGGAGAAGGGCGACTCCCGCCCGCGGACACTCCTGGCCCACGTGCCAGACGCGAGTCACCTTGGAAGCGCCGCCCAGCCACGCCATCAGGTAATTTCTGCCTTACATGCCGCCTGACTGCAGTTGCATGAGAGACCCAAAGGGACAGTGGCCCGGCCGAGCCTGAGCGCTCGCAGAGGCGTGCGCAGTGGTCGTCCACCCTAACGAGTCACCGTGTGGCTGTCCAGGAGTCGGTACCCACAGACAGGTTTGTTCTGAAGAAGGGAGGTGATGTGTGACTTCCTCAAATGAAGGTGAACAGCTGGTTGGTTACAACTGTTTCCGCTGAGGGCTTTCTCGCTCGTGTCTTCAGAGGTTTCATCTCGGAAAGCTGTTGTGACGAGGGTCGTGATGGGTCTGCGCTTCCTGGCCAACCGCAGGGAGAGAGTTCCGTGGGTGGCCGGCAGCCCAGGTGCCATCCTCTTCCCTGCGCAGCAGGAGCCTCCGGAACTCTGCCGTTTTGTTTTGCTCGTACCTATGTTTTCGTAATGGCGGGGATTTTCTGTAATGACAGATCTTTATTGTTATGACAATAGTTAGAACTTCTGGTGGCTCCTGATTCTAGGTGGCAGAGCCAGCTCCTCTGCTTTTGTGGACTCTTCCCGTCTGGACTCACTCGGGGAAGGAAGACGGGGATTCTGAACCAGTGACAGTGGCCGTTGGAAGGCAGTGGCCCACTGGCCTCCTGCCGAATGGGAAAGGCTGCCACAGGGTCTGGGAAGGAGGGATTGCTTCTTGGTGGTGTCGCGGGTGAGCAGGCAAGGACATGAAGGAAGGCATAGGAGGTGTGACCCCGGACCACATCTGCGGTGGGCTGAACGGGAGGGGAGGGAGGGAAGGGCCAGTGGGGGTCGTTTGGGACTTCGTCACCCCGTGGGGTTACTCCCTCGTCTGAAAACTTATTCCAGTCTCATTTATATCCAGCATTTTTCTTCAGGAAGAAAAGCGGGCCTGCATGTCTGCACGTTGTAGTGGTTTGGAACCGAGGGCTGCTTTCTGTGAAGTCAGTTTTCCCTGCAGTTCTTCAGATTTCGTGTCACTGTGTCGTCCGACGGTAGGACTGTTGCCCCCGAGGGAACTAGAAGACGACCACTGAGTTCTTCGAGGTGTGATGACGAGCCAGTTCCGTGCTCAGTGTCGGTCTGTTCTCAGTGTTTCTCCGCAGCTGTTAGACAGGACGGTTTCTGCGTCTCTCCTCGCTGTGCTTAGGTTTTACTTCAAGGAAAATTTTATGTAGTTACATTAGCCTTAATATTTACTTTCTTTCTGTAAAGTTAAAATGGACAAATGAAAGCCCTTGAGGATGAGAAATTTATATTCTAATGATGCAAAGTAAATATATGTGTAGTACGGCTTGAATTGTTGTTCGGAACTTCAGGAAATTACTTGTGTGCCTGAGTTCATGAATTATTCAATTTAGGGTTTCTTTCCTTTTTAAATTTATTACTGGCTAGTTCCTTTAACAATCTTGTGATTTATTGAAAGTCACTTTCCAGAATTAGATTTGAAGCCTTATTGTTTTCTTACGATTTTTCCTATGAAAATCGAGGATGTGTCTTATAAAGCCTGCATTTCTTTTCTTTGACTTTGCCTATTCCTGTCTCATGAAAGATGATTTTCTGAGAGCTGGCAGGATTAAAAACAGTTGACCTCATCTGAAGAGCTAGTGTGCAGAGCTAAACAGACATTTCTTGCTCTTCTTTCTCTTACGGCAAAGACAGTGGAGTTGGGGAAGTCCATCCTGACTTCCACGAGGCGAGGCAGTGGATTAACTGTGTGTGTCTACAGGTATCGTATCCCCTGTGTGACATTTGTCTACCAATCTTTGCTGCAACTTTGGGGAAACGGAGCTTCTGCTGGAGCCATGTGTCAGAATGACCTGTGACAGGATCCTAGGGACTCCAGGCCGCACAGCCTGCCTTCCTGAAGCAGCATCTGCAGGGCTCGGGTGTGCTGCGGGAGCCACACGGGGGCTTGAGTTCAGACCCGGTCTGGGTCCCAGAAGCACTGCCCTACAGACGGGGGTCTCATCTGCAGCCCAGAAGAGCTGTGAGCAGAGGATGTGGGGCAGCCCTCGTTTAGGAAGCCCGTGGGTATTGTGAATGGCGGTGCAGCCACCGCCAAAGACTTGTGACGTCTCCAAGATGTTTTCATGCCTCCAGTGTGGGAACCATGTGCTTACAATAGTGTGCGTTGTCTTCACAAGTGTGTCTCTAGTTGAGTGCCTGACCCATGCCCAGATTTGTTGTTCAGAGTGACTAGGGCTGTCGTCAGGGCGGGCAGCGCCCCTGGCCTCGTGGAACCGAGTGAGACTGGAGAGTGGGGGCTGACGGCGGATCCTGTGCAAGCTCATGCTCCACCTCCCTTCTGCTGGATGCTTCCTGGTTTCCTCCTGGGGCGCCCTTCCCCCTGTTTGGCCTGTTAGGTCTGAGAGGTGTGGACTGCATTCCTGGCTGTAGCGTTCTGTTTGTGACATAGGCGGAAGGTCTTGGGGGCATTTGGCCATTAAGTCCCGCTCAGGCGTGGGCTCCTGATGTCAGGTGACCTGCGCAGTTGTGTTGGTGCTCATTCTGAGGCGCTCCCCCCTCACTGCCCTGTCTTCCCCAGGCCCTGTGGGAGTCAGTTACTGGAAGTCTGTCCTCCCACAGCGCACAGAGGGAATAAGCCAAAATATATGGGTTATCTGTCTGAAGGACCAGCTGCTTGTCATCCTGCTTCATGTGATTGCCGCAATGCAAAAAAAAAAGTTCCTAAATAGGACATCTGTGACATAACAAATTAGAATCTGGGAGATGAAGAATATTTTCACAGTATCGAAAGCCACTGAATCAAAATAATTGTGTCGCTCATACTTGAGTTCAGATATAACCTAGATAAATTCTCTAGCCAGGGCACCCATCTGTCAAAGAATAAAACCCTGGCTCTCACTGCAGATGGCTCTGCGAGACGGAGGTCACCTGGCTGCATTGAAAATGGACGTGAAGTGCCATTTCATACGTTACAGTGGCGCGTTTCGTATTGCCGTACTTAAGGTTATGTCAGCCTTACCCATAAAAAGCAAGTGATTGAGGCCTTGCTCTAAAAGAAGGAGGCAGAGACACAGTCGGGGGGGGGGTGCTTGCCCCTGCAGAGAGAGGGGCGCAGAGGAGCGGGGAAGCACCCCCCGTGGCCTGACTGCGGGTCCGGGTGCTGTCCCAAGGCACGGGGCCTTCTCTGGGTTGCTGCCCATTTTCATTCCCGGTTTGTCGTCATTCTGGGGGGAAGTTTTTGGAAAGATGCTGCCCTCCGAACGAGTCCTGTTGCCTGCAGTTGATGCGCATGTGCATGTGCTGGGTGTGTGTGACTTTGCATAACTGTGGGGGGGTGATTTATGGGCCTTCCATGGAGAGAAGATGGCACTCACCATGACTCTACTCATGAGGGACGGGCAGCGATCGAAGCAAGGAGTGGCCGTTTCTGAGGAGTCCCGGGCGTGCGTCTCTTCCCGCTGACAGATGGCAGCGCGTCCTGCGGGGACTAGGGACCTGACTCCGTGGCCCTTGAACTATACGGCTTGAGCTCCGAGGGTCCACTTACGTGTGTGTGTGTGTGTGTGTGTGTGTGTGTGTTTTAAATAAACATGGACAGTACTGTAAATATTTTCTCTTCTTTATGATTTTCTTAACATTCTTTCTCCAGCTCGCTTTATTGTAAAAACATATAGTATGTAATACAGATGTTGTAAAATATGTGTTAGTCTGCTGTAACACCCCCTCACATCATAGGAACCACTTCTGTGTCGTGGAGAGAGCGTTTAAGGCTCACTCTCTAGTGGTTTTCAAGTGTATAATGCAGTATTATTAGCTCTGACCACAGTGCTGTGCACGGATGCCAGGGTTTACTCATCTTCTAACTGGAAGTCTGCGCCCTCTGACCAGCGTCTCCCCGCTTCCTCGCGCCCACGTCCCACCCTCAGCCCCGGTAACCACATTCCAGTCTGCTCAGAGTTCGCCTCCGTCAGAGTCCTCGTGCAGGTGAGGTCGCGCTGCATCTGTCCTTGTCTGACTTCCCTCTGCGGGATGCCCGGGGTCTTCCTTCTTCTTGCCGCAAGGCGTGGAAGTATGCCACGGTTCCCGTGATTGCTGGTGGGACTTTGTCCCCGAAGGCAGTTCAGAGAAATAGTGGGAGGTCTCATCGCTGTTCTGTAGCTCTGGCTTTAAACACATACTGTTTCTTGGGCTGTGCGCGCAGGGTAAAATGATCCCGTTTGTGTAAGTCTTTTGAGGCTTGATAAATGCACTTAATAATTATCAGATGAAGGCGAGATTAAATGAGTCGGCGGATGTTAATGTCTCCTTCCACACAGCTGGATGCCTTGGGACAGTTCCAACGTGTGGCATTCATATTGTGTTATGATGTGTTAATAGCACGTGGATCAGAGAGAAGCAGAAGTCAAGGACAAATGTAATTTTCTGTGAAATGGATATTTAATACTTTTTAACATTTAGCTCATTACCTCTGCATGCCAATTAAACATCACACCCCTTCCTGTGTCTGTGCAGCGAGTCTGTTAATTCTCTCGTTGCGGTCCCCAGTGCGAAAGGACTGTGGGTGTCTGTGATTGCGTTGGGCTGGGCACAGTTTATTGCTTCTGCTCTGATCTGAGAGGTCTGTGTTTGCAGTTCAGAGCAGTCAGGCAGGTCTCACAGGCGCGGATCTTCTCAGCCACCTCTCTGGTGGCCACGTGGTTTCAGGGACGTGCTGTCTGCCGTGGCGGCCATCAGGCTCCCTCGCCTGCGGGAGCCCCAGGGCGGCAGGGGGTTTGGTTTTGTCCTTCGCGTGTGCAGCCTCCACCGTCTGATTCTGTGCACACAGGGAGCCCCGGTGCGGGCCGGCTGCACGGCAGCCTGTCTGGGCAGGGACGCGCTGACACTTGGGTCCCGTGCTGTGAGGTGTCCAGTTGAGATTGACGCCTGCCCCCGAGGCCCCACTGGTCCCCGGTACGGCTGCGCCCTGAGCACACCTTCAGGTTCACGGGCTGCTGACGGCGCCCTTCCACCTAGGAAACAGCTTTGCCCAGACCACAGGAACCGCCGCCTGGAGCTCTGGGACTCCCACGAGGCCTGTCAGCCCGCCTGCCCACCGCCCTGTGGCCGCCACTTGCTGTGGGTCTCATGTGATGTTAGCCGCGCCCCGAGGGCACTGAAGCACGCGGTGGTTAAGAGCGGCAGTGCTTACCGTTACCTACATTGGTGCAGTTCATTTCCCCAATGAGACGAAATTATTTTAGTGTTTAGTAATATGCAGGCGCCAGCTGCCTGGCGGTCCCGTGGTGGCCCGTGTGTCCACACTTTGTCACACAGCTCACTACCTGGGGTTGCACCTGCTCGGTCTCGGGCCCACTGGATGGGGAGCAGAGCGGAGGCCTTTTGTTTTATAGCTGAGTGGACATAGGCGGGGTTAAAATTAAGAAATGTTAAGCCCTGGCCAGGTGGCTCGGGGAGTTGGCGGATTGTCCCACACACCGAGAGGCTGCAGGTTAGGTCTCTGGTCAGAGCATATTCCTCGGTTGCAGGTTTGATCCCCAGTTGGGGCACAATGAGAGGCAGCCCACTGGTGTTTCTCTCTCACACCAGTGGTTCTCTCTCCCTTGCTCTCCAAAATCATAAAAATGTATCCTCCGGTGAGGACTGAAAAGAGAGAAGACATCGATGAGGTGAATTTATAACCTCAATAAGCCCTTCCCTGCAAAGTGCTGAGCACCACACTGGATTCGTGGGAAGCACATGGTAACTGGGCATCGCCCGTGAGCACGCACACCCCGGGGCGAAGGTCCCGGGCCTGCGCAGCGTGACGTGGCCAGGTGGCTGACTCCGTCTGTGCCGCCACCTCCACGGCTTCTGCAGGGACAGAGTGTCGGCCTCAGAGGGCGGTCTGGGGAACAGGTGTCCAGGGCCTTCCGAGCATCACGATGGAGTTTTAATGAGCACAAGGACAAGAATCGAGGTCCCAGCTCAGTGTCACTGTTATTTGTGATGCATTCTACAACTAATTCTTAACGTAGCTGCACTTGTATTTTTGGAAACTTAGCATCGCTTTATTTCCTTGCTCTTTTTGGAAATTCGACATTGCAGGTAGCACTGCCAGGGACAGTATGTGTGTTCCGCTGTCCCCGGGCACATTTTGAAGTTGCTGCAAGTGGAGTGGGAGCAGACGGAGTCTGGGATGCCACGGAGGGATTGTTCCAGCAGAGAGAAGATTAGTGGGCAGGGCTGGCAGCTGCAGCAGGTTCGGGCCAGGTGGCAGCTAGAGGCACAGCACAGGGCTCAGGGTCCCCATGTCCCCGGACACAGTGCACCCCTCCTGACTCAGGCCCGGCCGTGAGCCATTAGAAGTGAGGTCACCAGGGGGCTAAAGAGGGCTCGCAGGGTGGGCTCAGCTTCTTGCCCGCTGTCTCTTTGGTGTGAACAGCTGGGGGAGCTGCTGCCCTCGGACCTGGTTGCCAGGTGAGTGCCAGTGAGCAGAGCTGCCGGCCTGAGTGTGTGAGACCCCGGGCTCGAGCCTGGGGCCCCTGAGCCCACATGGAAGGGATCTTCCGACCCTCCCTGACCCACAGGTGCATGGCCGCAGCTGCTGTGAGAAGTCAGTCACCAACAGAACACCTGCACAGACAAGTGAAACCGGCTTGGGTGTAAGGGTCGAGTCCGTAAGGGGTCTGGGCTGGTGACAGAAACTTAGGAGCCACTGGCATGTCCGTGGTTTTTAAAACTGCAAGACAAAGCGAGACCACCGTGGGCGAGGATATGGGAGAAGGGGTAGCTGAGGCTGCGTCACTGCGTCTTCACCAGATTCTAGGAGAGGAGGGGTGAGCAGGGAGGGAGAAGGAATAGAGCTGGCTTGGAAAAGGGAGAAGACAGAACTGTCACGGAGAAGGAAGCAGCCCCTTGTGTCCAAGGCGACCGCTGAGGCTTGGTTGAGGGATTTGGTAACGGGCCCTGTTGACCTCGATCAATGTGGTGTCACAGGTGGGGCGGAGGTGCAGGTGATCAGAGCGAGTTAAACACAGGGGGACAGTAATTGGAGACAGCGAATAAAATCACTTTTGAGGAGCGTCGTGGGAAGGAGCTGGAAATGCGATTCAGCGGTGCCCCCATCGCGGAGGGCATGGCGCCCTACGGTCAAGGTGCTGGACTTCGTTTGAGTGACGGTTGAGTGACGTGGGGGGTCGTTGATGAGGAGCGACCTGTCCGTCTCGCACACGCGCCTCTCTCCGGCTCTGGGTGGAGGGGCCTGGAGAGCAGGTGGGGAGGCCCGTCGGCGGGCTCTTCCTGTTCCCAGGTGAGAGGTGCGTGGGGGGTGGGAGGTCGTGCCTGCGCTGTGCAGAGCGGAGATGCTGCCAGGAAAGCGTGGCCATGGCATCTTCAGCTCAAAGAATTAAAGCAAGTTTTTGTGCTTGAGTGAAGATCAGAAATGCACATGAGAATTATTTTTTATCATTTATTTCTAGCTTCCTCTCATTTTACATGAATAATACCTATTTGAGGCAAAGTGATGTCATGTTGGTTAATTTACTGAAATTTACATTATGCCATTTTCAAAATAATTTCTGTTGTCTGTGGAAAAATGGATGAGATCATTTTTCTCATCTTCAAATTCCATTCCCTACAGAACCACTGGCCTATTTTGTTCAAGTGACGTTGGAGACCGTCTCTGACCTCATGCCCTTCTCTGAGTTTGTGGGCGGAGTAACTCCGAGTGGGGAAGGGCCATCGCCTTCACTTGGGATTAGCAACGACAGGCAGGCTCCAGGTCCTCGGGCCTCCGGTTTGCGCGGGCGGGAGAGGTGGTCCCGCGGAAATGGGGAAGAAAGCATTCTGCCCGATGTGCTTTCAGGAGAGACTTCAGTGACTGTGCTCTGTTCTGCTCTTATGCCACGTCCAAGGGCCCCCATGGGAACCACCCCCCCATTCCTGGGAAGAGTTGAATTTAACAAACACTGCAGAGGAGCCCTTTGATCGTCCTGTGTGTGGTCCACAAAAGAGCCAGGAGCAGGAGGAAATGCAGCCACTGGGATCTCTTTCCGTTGATGGGGGCGGCTCAGAGGACAGCGTCTGGCTCGCGGGGAATGGATCTGATGCATGGCAAAGCCCAGCGTCCTGAATCTGACGGCAGCCCAGCTCTGCCTCGTCTGCGGCTTTCTTGGGCCACACACCTGTTCCGATGTGTGTGTTTGGGTGTGTTAGCCTCTGGCCTTTCGCCAGCCATTTTTATTTCGCTCTTTTTTCCCTGAAAGATTTGTTTCTAGAAGAAGCTGGGGACTCTCATACAGTGAGCCTTAAATGTAGTGGTCAGATCTCATTTTAATCCCTGCCCCCCCTCTCTCCGCCACTGCTCCCCGGCCCAGTCAGCGATTGCCCCGGGAGATGCGAACACTGAGTGTACCTGGGAGGGGATGTCTGTGGGGGCAAGAGACACGGGGGTCCACAGGACATGTGATAACAGAGGACACCCCACAACTTCTGGGTTACAGGACGCAACTCTTGCTCTCTTCCTCGATTGAAATAACTTTGGAATGAATTTGCTTCTGCTGGGTTGCGATGGGCACAGGCCCTAAAAGGGGCGTGGTCTGGGAGGGTCCTGGAGGCCCCCCGCAGGACTCCGTTCGTTCTGGACCTGCCTTCCTCGTCAGGCACCCCTTTTCACTCGGCCCTTCCTTCTGTGACATGAGGCTGGCCTGCGTGGGCGTCCTCGCTCCTGTCCGTCTGGGCCCACGCGGTCCACTGGTCCTCCTGGTCGTCCTCAAGCTCGCAGGCTATAGGCCACTGCTTCTGCGCACCTCCTGACCCTGCACGTGCACGCGGCTTCTTGCGGGCGCTCCTCGCTCTGCCTTTGCTTTTCCGGTAAAGCAGTTTACATGCTTCCCAGTTACATTTTGTAGATGAGCTTCTACAGGGGGGTGTTTACATGGGTTTGCCTCTCTCCTCTCCAGAGACAGGGACTCTGGAGTCCCCCCTCCGAGAGGCATGTGTGAGTGTCTCCCAGGCAGGCCAGGAGCTCTGCTGCCCCAGGATGGGAGGAGGGGCCGAGAGTAGCTATGCCCCGTTTTGAGGGCAAGCAGGTGGATTTCAGAGAGAAGGTAGAGGCCGGAGCCATGCCTCCCAGTGCTTCACGACCTGCTGGGGACTGGGCGGTGGCTGTTTGTGGGCATTTAGAAATCTGAGTCACGAGGATCTTGGAAGCCTGAGAACCAGGCCTCTTGGGTGAGCTTAGGTTCTGGAAAGGGAAACTGTCCCCTGTAGGCCTCCTGTGCTGGCCAACCCATGGCAGGGGTCCCACTCCCTCACATAGCACCAACAGGCAATAGCAGTGACGTCGGTGCACCTGCAGCCTGGTGGGGACATCCCAGGAGGACCCCTTTCCTGTGGTGCGTGCAGGCCGCAAAGAGATGCGCTGGAGGAACAAGATGCATGGCCGCCTGCGGACTGGTCTGCAGCAGCGTCTGCTCCCATGGGGTGTGAGGGTCACTGTGGACTCTCCGAGAGCAGGTTTTTGTGAGTGAAAGTGGGGGAGGCTGCGCGTCCAGCAGTACATCCCAGCGTTGGTAGAGAGGGAGGCTGTCCTTCCAGAGGAATTGGACTTGACTGTCAGCCTCTCTCCCTGAGCCACAGACATTCCTGCTGGGGTCTTCTCGGGAGAAGTGGCCAGGATTTCATTCACGTGCTCTTTGGCCGTGGACATCTTGCGTGAGGCGGAAGTGAAAGTGTGTGAAGGGCTTTTTAACAGCCTGGGAAACAGGACAGAGCGGAAAGCTACACACCCACATCTCTGTCCCAGGAAATGCAGCTGTGACAGAGACGGACGGGGCCGGCTGCACTCCTGCTGTGACGAGGTGCTCCCGACACCGGGCACCCTTTTGTCCTGTCCCCCAGTGTGTCAGGACACATCTGCTCGGGGCCCCCTTGGCGCATTTTACGAGTAGCAGCGAAACAGCGGCTCTCAGCGGACAGCTCCTTGACGTGCACAGGCGGCTGCAGATGCTCATCTGGGCAGGCGTGAGGGGTGCGCACGGAGACAACTGCTGTCTCATGTCCTCTCCGCAGAGGATGGCCAGGCAGAGTGGCATGTCCGGTTCCACGTTTGAAAGCGCCTGGACACTTGGGGGGATGCACACTGACCCGGGGAAGTGAAATGTTCATGCCAGCAGGGCCCACATGGGCAGCAGATAACACCCCTGTGAGCATCGCAGAGATGCGGGCTGGCCGAGTCGGTGTCTGCAGAGAAGGCAGGTGCGCCCGTCGGTCTTGGATTTGGGAACTGCAGCCTGCTGTTTCCAGATCTTCAGTTTTCAAGAGAAGGGAGGCCTCTGTCGGTTTTTATTTGTGCTTTTGGGGCTTGAAGGGGTTAACCCGCAGATTAGAGAATATTGGGGTCCCGTCCAGCATTCATTGCCCAGCATAAGTCAGTGCAGGCGGCACTGTGGGAGCCAGACGACCCCTCAGGAAGAGCAGGGGACAAGAGCGGCAGCGTGGGGCGGGGGTGGCGTCTCGGGTTGCAGTTGGTGCATCCAGCCCACACTTCCTCCGAGAGGGCTTGCTGACTGTCGTCACCCGTGGTGCGGTCTGCTCAGCCAGATGGTTGTGCAAGACCGAGGTTCTAGAACACTTCAGCCACGCTTTTCTGAGAGACCTCTGCTCCTCGGCGGAACACACCACTCTCCAGGTTGGAGCACATTCTTGCATTTTAGGAAGAGACCGGTAGTTTCAGCATGTCCCCAGTGCCTCCAGGCCGATGCCCTGGCTCTTCCCAGTGGACGTTCTCACTCTGCAGAACCGAGTGGAGTGGTCGGGCACCCCTTTCTCTTCCCGACCTGTCTCAGTTTCTTTACCAAGTTCGTCGTGGTTTGATGGGAGCCTGGGAAAAAAGACAGGTGCCTGGAAGCGGGAAGGATGCGAAAGCGCCAGGAGTAGGTTTGGGACCATCTTCACGGAAGCGCCCCGTTGTCCCGCCCTGTGGATTCCGCGTGAGGGGCCCTGTCTGCCCAGCGGCCTGAGCCCCCCGGCCCCCTCAGCTGCCGTTCTGCCCGCTGTGGGAGCTTCTGTCGTGGGAGGCGAGCCCTTCTCCCCGGGCTCGTGGTTTGTGGGCCCCGAGGCCTGTCGGCGGCCACGGCCACGCCCCGTTTGGTTTGTAAAGTGGTGTTTAGCTGGGCCCTGTGCCTCCCACTGCGATCTTCTTTCGTCCGAACGGCCAGGGCAGTTTCACTCGGCCCGGTTTTTGTTTTTTTTTTTTAACATTTAGTGTCATCCTCTGACAAACCTTGACCACATTTGCATTTGACCTTGGACCACCGCCTTGGCTGGTTATGCGATTTGCATGTCAGGAAATGCCGCTCTCCTTTTCCTCGTCACTGAACTCCACAGCTCGCCCAGACTTTGCTTTTGCTTTGCTTTGCTTTTGCCTCTGCCTCTCTAGTTTCTTATGCTTGTATTAATAAAGGTGCTTGAAGGTAAAGGTCCAGTGCAATGCAAAGCTGCCTAGTTTGTGTAGGGAAGACCAAGCAGGGTGTGAAGCACACGTGACTGCACTGTAATTTGAAGCTTTTATCACTGAATGTCAGTCTTGCAGTCTGCACCTCTAAATGTGCCCCCCCACCCCCGTGGACTGACAGGTGGAAGGCAGTGTGGTGGTCGCCTGGTCCACTCCCCTGGCTTCAGTGGCCAGGCCGGTGCGCACCGGTGGGAGCGGCGTCTTGGCTACAGTCATGCAATGCCAGGGCGGAGTCAGGAGCCGGTGCTCCGCAGCGGTCAGGGCCTAGGGCCTGAGGTCAGACACAGCTCGGTCTGCGTCCTGGCTGGCCGGCCGCATGTGAGTCACCTCGCTGTGGCCTCAAGCCAGCCGGGTGTGTTTTCTGAGCCCTGGTCTCAGCGGTGTCACAGGAGTGCTCCCTCCCAAGGGCCAGGATGAGGACAATGTGATAGTGTCTACGCCACCTGCGTCGTTCCGTGCGAGCTACGTGGCAGGATCTCCAGAGCGGGCCTTGTTGCCGCCGTCACCGTCCGAGTCAGCCTCTGCGCCAGCGCCAGCGCCAGCGCCAGCGCAGGCGCACTGAGCCCGCAGCTGCGGAAGAGCCCGCAGACTCCCCAGGGACTCCCGGAGGTCTTGCAGTTCCTCCGCCCGGCCTCACGAGGCGCTGTCCTTCGCCGGGGTGTCCGAGGCGGCTCCCCAGCCGGTATCACACCTGCAGCCTCTTGACTTCCGTCCTCCACCTTTGGTTTGTAAATCCCACACGTTCTGAGCGCACAGCATTTTCTGGAGGGTGTAGGTGGTGAATGGAAGCACAGTTCAGAGGAAACGGTAACAAATCAGTACTATTCTCAGATTACATTTTAATCCTTCAGTGGAAGTTTTACAACTACATAAAATCTCTTATAACTAATAAGTTTAGTTACATAGCTCGATGTAAGATAAAGCCAGTAGCTTTACTTATAAAGATCAGAGAAGGAAAAGCCATTACATTCACAGGAGAAACTAAAACAAAGAAATTAGAGGTAAACACTAAGAAAGGCTCAAGACCTGCATGGAGAAGCGGGGCCGCTTAATAAATGACACGGATGACAGCCCGGCGGGATAGCAGAACAGCCCCCCTTCCTGGGGGGGGGGCTGTGGCCCTGGGGCGTCAGCTGTGCACGCCCCCATGTGCTTTCTGGGGTCACAGCGAGACCCACACTGGCCCGTGCGCTTGTGCGTTTATTCAGCTCTGCACTTGGGTTTCAGGCAGAACGGGGGCAGCGGCTGAGTTTGATCCGGAGGGAAAGGCAGGAAAGTGAGAGGGCTTAGAGACAGAGCCCCGTTGGAGGGGGGGTTCATTAGGTGTGTACGCCAGTGAGAAAGAGTCTGCAATACTTCCGCAAATACGGTACCGGGAGAATTTGTACAGACGTGGGTAGCTCCATTGAAACAACAAATTATAGTTGGAAATTTAATTGTATATTAAATTTGTCATATAAAGTGAACAGTAATATGGATTGATAACTCAACAAATACTGTAATAAAAACCAATTCTTTGTGTTAATAGGTAGGTTAATACTTCAAAAAATTTATGTTAGCTTGAAATTTAAATATAAAAATAATCATAGTGTGATAAGTTTTTATTTAAATTTCAGGCTAATGTATTATAAGTTCATTTTCCCCATCAGAAAGTGTCAGATAATTTACTGAAAATGGATTGCCAATGGACCAGCCCGTGAGAGCCCTTGAATACTTGGCTAAGTTGCAGGGTTTTTTGTTTGTTTATTTTGTTTTTTTGGTAGATGGTAGGGAACTAAGCGACTGCCCCAGTGGTAATGGGTAGCTGATTGTAGGGGAGTGATGCCGGAGATAGACAAGTGCAGAGACCAAGCAAAAGAGAGTGAAAACCCAAATCACCATCGAGAAAATGGAATTCACAGAGAAGAGGCTGAGCAGAGACTGGGAAGGTGCCAGCAGGCCTTGGCTGCTGCTCGCCCCAGGGGCGCACGGGAGCGGAGGGGCAGTTGATGGCCGGAATCGTGTGTCTGTGTGACGGGTCCTTGGCTCCATGGATCAGGACAGCGACCAGGGGTCTTCGAATCAGTTGATGGTGTTTGTCAGAGACCACTTATCACAGCCACGACTCGTGTGTTTGAGTGTCTGAACCAGGGCTTCCTGGCCGTCAGAGGATGTCCACACTCTCAGTGACCAGCATCTGGACACGGGAGGACACAAGCGCAGCAGCGTGCTTTGCTGGGCTCACCAGGCACGGTTCCGATGGGCCAGGGCATCCTAACGAGGGCACGGCGGCCAGCAGCGCAGACAGGCCGTTTGGCCCGAGGGGAAATGCCAGCGTGGGCGTCACCTACAGACGTGCTGATGAGGTGGTGCCGGAGGGTGGTGGGCTGCGGCAGGGGCGCAGGTGGCAGGAAGCCAGTGCGAATGCCTCCAGGCGTCCGAGTGGTCAGTCACTGTTGACCCTGGAACTTGATTTGCCTGTCAGGGCCCATCTGCTGCATTGCACACACCTCCCTCAGTGTTGCCACGTGCCTGGTGCGGGTCTTTCATTGGCGTGATGGCTCATTCCTCCCGAGCAGGGCTTTTTGTGTAGTGCAGAGCCCTTGATGGCTGTTGAGGGAGAGCGAAGACTCCCAGGAGGTAGGTCAGTTTGAAGTAGATGGACCATGGCCGGTGAGAGGTACGAATGGAGAAAATGCCCTTTGAAACCGAAGTCTGACTTGGCTGCTTACTTCCCAGGACAGTTTGGCCTGACTTGATTTCTCTGGTTCATCGTTTTGCGGCCCATCCCCACCCCATCCCCGCCCTATCCAAGCAGTGTCTCTGCACTTGTCCTGGGAACGAGGCCCGGACCGCCTGCCGCACTGGGGCCCACGTTTGGTCGTGCATTTCCACCACTGGGTGCGGTACGTGTTCCCGCACCAACCTTCTCTGTCCGACCAGGCGGTGGACTGCGTAAGGGCAGGTTGAGCACATCAGTGCAGGCTGCGGGGAGGGGCTGAGGCCAAGGCCCCCGTGGCCCCGCCGAGGAGCTGAGGGTTTGACTGGAGTGGCCGCGCTGGTGCTGCCTCCTCCCCCGACAGTGTTCACCAGCAGTGGCGCCCTGCCCCAGAGTGGGGTGAGCTGAGGGGTTTCAGGGGTGTGTCCAGAAAGGAATCATGAAAAAAGGAAGTTTAAAGCGAGAGTGGCTGAAACCATTTCCACAGGAGCTCTTTGGTCGGATGTGGAGGGGAGACACCAGATTTCAGCAGCGCAGCGTTCTGTGGCAGAAGGACGCTGCACGTCGTCAGTGTGACTGTCACAGTGCGTCGGAGTGGGAGGCGACCGGGAGTGTCGGTGCCCACCTCCCCCCTGGGCTTCCTGGGGCTGGTTTTCTTTCCTCTCGCTGGCCCGTCAGGAACACCAGTGACACCCTCGTGTCCACGCGCCCCTCGGACGGCTCCTCCTCTGCGCTCACGTGCTCAGTGACTTTTCCTTGGGCGGCTCCTTACCGCGCACCCTTCGGCGTCCTCTGCCGCCGGTACCACGTCTACTTTTCAAGTGTTTCCCTGTTTTCTTGGACTTGTCTACTTCTGTCGTACCGTGCTGGGCCAGTCGGGTCTCCAGGGAAGGAGAGCCAGTGGGAGTGTGTGTGTGTGTGTGTGTACGCGCGCGTGTGTGTATTGTGTATACATTAGGCCGACAATGTAACGTGCAGTGGCATGTCACAGTGTGGATTTGTGCCATGGTTGTGGAGGCTGGCGCAGCGGAGACCTGCAGGGAAGGCTGGCGGGCCACAGGCCCAGGCAGGGGCTGATGCTGCCGTCTCGAGTCTGAGCTCATGGCTGGGTGACTGGCTGGAAACAGGCAGAGTTTCCGTGTTCCGGTCTGCAGGCCGAAGTCCTTCTCCAGGAGCCCTCGGTGTTTGCTGTAAGGCCTTGAGGGGTTGGAGGGCACCCACCGCGTCCTTGGAAGGCACCGCGTTGTGAAGTAACCTCCTCTCCACAAATTCAGCTGACCGTAGATGTCAGCCCCGTCTACAGAACACGTTCACAGCAGCGTCCAGTCTCCCGTTAGACCGAACCGACGCCCCCGCTGCGCCGAGTCCACGCCTCACACGAACCGTCCCCCGTGCTTCCTTCTTCCTCTCGATCGCTTGGTGTGTTCTCTGCCTCCTGTGTCCTTGCTCGACCTTCCCAGACTTGAACACCCTCCAAGCCCCAGCTCATCCCCTTCCTGTGCTGCGACCTCCATACTGGTCTGGGAGTGACCTACCCAGAAGCGGAGGTGCCTGCCGCGGGGTGCACTGCTGTGGTGGCACACGTGTTGTGCTGCCTGGAGGTGAGTGCGCTGGTGCGAGACTTTTACACTCGGATGGTGTGAGCTTCTCAAAGGCCGGGGTGGTGACACACACGTCTCTGCATCGCGCTAGTGTGTGGTGCATCACACGTCAGTTGGCGCTGTTTGCTGGGGTGCAGAGTGCTGTCCAGACCCTCCGTGTCCTTAAAGAAGAGCAGCTGCCGTCAGCCTGCGGTGGCAGTGACACAGGCAGGGCTTCGGCCTCGGAGAGCAGCGTGTCCGTCAGTGGGGGCGGCTGCCCGGTGCCCCCCACGGCCATGCAATTAGTGTCGAACAAATGGGTTTGCAGGTGCTGACGTCAGGGCTGAGATTAAACTAAAGACCGAGGCTCGGCTTGACTCAGGTGTTAAGTAGCAGGGTCGCTGTGTGAGGGGGCAGCGCTGGGAAGTGGTGCGTGAGGAGGTCGGGGCAGTGCAGCGCTGGCTGCTGCAGCCTGATGTCCCTGAAGGGAGGAGGCCTGCGCCTGCGCGGTCTCCGGACATTTCACTGCTCTCTCTGCGGCCCTCTGTGTGCAGACCCTCTGTCAGTTCGTTTTCCAGCTCTAAACGTGTAATTTGTTACTTGGATGCCTTTACATGCACAGCACAGATGGTGCATGCAGGAAGAAAATCCCCGATTGGTGGACTGAGTCCAAATGGGCTGAGCAGAGATCGAATGAAATAGGACCAAAAAATTCGCTAACAGCAGGCACAGCGCGTCCTTCGGCTTGGAGCTGAGACCAGTGGATTTATGATCTGATCTTCCCATTTCTGTGACACTCCTGTTCGGTCAGTGTCCCTCACCTTCCTGCCACCGCCCCTCAAGGTGGCCGTGACCATTCGTAGCTGCAAGTGCCCTGGTGTCAATTAATTTGCAGCCAGTAACCATCTGATTCTCTCTCACAAGGCTGCTCTGGCATGGTAATTACATTAAGAGTAATTATCATGTAATTGCACACAATTATTTGTACCTTATTAAGTGCTCACATGATTAAAATATTTCTGGTCAAATAAAAATTATCCGTAGGGCTAAGTGTTTTTTGGGAAATAGGAAAGGTTGCTTCCTGGTCTTCGTTTCTGTGGACGAGGGAGCGCCATCAAGCCGGCCGCCCGCGGGGCCCCGAAGGGCGGGACTGGGGAGGAGCGCAGACGCGCGGGGCGCAGGGACAGAATCCCATGTGTGTCTGGAGCGGGCGTGATGACAGACTCCAGCTTCCGCACGCATGGGTGCTTTCCCTGTGGTGGCCGGAACACGAATGTCACCCTGTTAGAAGTGGACACCGGGAGTGTCACTGTGGAGATGCAGTTTCATCTCCAGTAACTCCGTCAGCCAGTTTTCACTGAACTTCTGTTTTTCTCGCATTGTCCTCTCTTCAGAGCTTTTAATATTCACCTATTCATAATAGTGCCTGTTTCTGTTTCCAGAGGCTTGTCTAGTGTGGGGACGACTGCATGTATGATTCTGAAAGCGTCTCCCAGGTTTGTTAATTCAAACACCCAGGAAAGAACAGCTGTGTGTACCAGCCAGCACTGGCCGCAGGAAATACTGCGTGAGTCACATGTGCAGTTAAAACTTTTCTGGTAGCCACATACAAAGCAGCGAGAAGCAGGCAAAACTAATTTTACTAGTACATGTTATTTAAAATAATCATTAATTCCAAGATAAAACAAAAACTACCGAGTTATACTGGTTTTTTGTAATGCATTTTAATCCATCTCAGTCCCATCCCAGCACTGGGTACGAGGTCCTTGGGCTCCGTCTGGCATCTCACTCACATTCCACGTCAGCTCCGCTCGGCTGCGGTTTGGAAATCACGCATCTGACCTCGGGCCGGGTCTGCTCCCTCGCTCAGACCTCTTGCTGTGGGGGCCCCGGTGGCCACGTGGAGCCACAAGGAGACCCCAGCAGCTCTGAGGAGGTGCGCACGTGACCAAGGCCTTCAGGCCTGAAGCCGGCATCAGGTTGCCTTGCTGGTCGTGTGAGTGAGAAGTCTCGGACGCAGATCCTCGTTCTCAGTCCTGCCTTCAGCTGCATCTCAGTGCAAGTCCTGACCCGCTAGCCAAGCCACCCCTAGATCCCCGGCCCACAACTGTGTGAAATGATGATGATTCTTGTTTTATGGGGGGGGAAGCTGCATTTTAAGTGCTCAGTAGCCATATGTAACTTGTGGCTACTGAATTCGACAGTGTAGGTGTATTGATTTAAGTTGATCATGGTAAAAACATGACCCTAATGTGTAATTTTAGTTCAGATTTTATAGGTTTTTTATTGGTTTACATTTCATAATCTGGTAGAAAATGTATCCAATCTTTAAAAAATTCTAGTACTGAATTTAAAAGTTTGCTGGGAGGGTAGGGATGGAACTGAGCTTTATTAAAGAACCACTTTTCTAGGTCATGTGTGATGCTATTTCACTGACATTTACTCTCTGAGTTAATCCCTGCGTAGCCCAGAAAGATAAGTTGTGCATCCTCACTTTACAGATTAGAAAAGTGAGGCTTAGAGAGTTTCACCTTCTCCAAGTGGCGCAGCAAAGAGCGCACGGGGATCCGGGCTCCGCTCGCTGTGACGGCGCGTTTTCCCTCACGCTTCTCCCGTGAGAAACATGCGTTGGGTCTGCTTGCCCAGTGGTGGTCCTGGCAAGAAGATTTTGAAGGGTCCCCACTTCCCTAAATGTTGTGTAGCGGGTGTGATGGGAATGAAGTTGTTGATGTGTTTTGATTTTTAGGGTTATTCTCGACTTTCCTTATCCATTGAATTACATTCCCAATTCAGTTCCTCAAATTGGAGTCTCCTGATAGCTGACTTGAGCAAACTTATCTCCGCCACAGCGTAAATTGTCTTTCGGTGGCACTTTAACGGAAAGTTTGCTGGCTGTCACACACGCGCACAGACAGCCTGTCTCCGGGGGTGACGCCGTGACGCATGGCGAAGCCTCGCCAGCCGCTGGACAGGAGTCGCAGAGGAAGTTCACCGTGGGCCGCTGGGGCTGACGGAGTCTGCAGGGCGATCGGGTCAGACCCAGAGCGCCGCGAGTGCGGAGCTGTGAGCACTGGCTGGGGTCACGTGTCCCGCGTTGCCCAGCCGTCGGGTCCCTGTCACCAGGAGGCGCGACTCCTTGTGTGAAAGTCTTCCTGAGGCAGCTACGTGGGAAACTTGCTTGTTTTGGGTTTATCAGTGAAATGTTCTTTATCTGCTAGCACAAAACAGTTCTGCCTAAAGTGAACTTGAAAAACCACCCATGTGACCTTCAAAAAACCTTTATTTGGGAGGTTGCTGTAACTATGTCGTGAAGCATTTTCTCATCATTTTAAAGCGATTTGCACGTTACTGAAAAAAAATGTGTTAGCTGCCAAATATGGCACTCGTGAATTGGTGCATAATTCCATAAGCAGTGACAGGAAAACAAAGTCAGCCACCGCCACGCGTGCTTAAGGACCAGGAGCCAGTCTGTGCACCAGATGTGTGGGTGGTGGGAGGTGCTGGGGTCACGGATAAGCCTTGCTTAAAGGGACAGGGGACGAGTGCAAAGCTCTGAAAATGCAAACTCAGCAGAATGCGCCACCGCCAGCCGCCATTTGCCTGAGGCTGCACTAGAGAACATTTGGTTCACTTTGGAGGAAAACAGTGAAAGCCCAGGAAGGGGCAGTCGACAGTCCTTCGTCACGTGAGGCTCAGGACGGGCGCCGGCTCTGCCTGCCGGTGCACGGTCTGTGGGCTCCATCCCTGCGCGGTCCCTGTGCGGTCTCTGCGAACGGTGCAGCAGGGGTGCCGTGGCTGGTCGCTGGTCACCAACGTTCCCGCCGCCGATGTCAGCTTGGTGCCACTGACGGGCCCCTGACCTTCATTCTGTTCGCGACCACCACGCTGTCCCTCTGCTCAGGTGGACTGTTGGCTGCAGGTGGGGTGGACCTGGGGGGCTGGACGTAAATGCCCGGAGCAAACAGCAGTGGCCCCAGACGAGAGGGCGTGATAGGCCACGTTCAAACACAGCGCTCCAGAGTGAGGGACACGAGCTGGTTTCAGTGGGGGACCCGTGTGTCTCTGAGCCCCTAGGCAGTCACAGCAACCCCAGCAAGACCGCCCCCACGGTGACGGCGGAGAACACTGTGCAGTAGAAGTGGGAAGCTCTGGCAGAGGGTCCTTTCATTGTCGGTGACGTCACGCTCCACCACCTTAACCCCGGCTCCCGTGTTTGGGATGGGACTGCCGAGTGGCAGTCTCAGCAAGAAGGCCAGGTGGGGGCTGTTCCAGGGTGCAGCCGGTGAGAGCTGTTTCCAAGGGGAACGTCAGTTACCAACCGTCCTTTCTGTTTTCTCAGGTTTGTCTCTGTATCTGTCACCTGTCTGTCTGTCCGTCCATCCATCCGTTCATCCATTCACCCGCCCACCCCCACCCAGCCACCCCCCACCCGCCTGTGGCCGCTCACTGTGCAAACACAAGACCGTAAACGCGTGCGCAGTGGCAGGAACTGAACAGCGACGATGGGACGGTGTTCACAGCTTTTCATAAAGTCTGAGATGCAGCTTCGGTTGTGTCTTGTGTGTCCTTTGATCACGAAACAGGAGGTGCCAAGGTTGTGTCATTGCGTCTTGTCATTAGTGAGCAGCCAGTACGTGATATCTGCCGACTGTCAGCATCACGAACTGCCTGAGCTAGGGCTGGAAATTACGGGATGTCCAGCCAGAAAGCTACTGAGTACACAGTTCACTGTGCATGTTCTGAATTGTTGAAGGTAACGCTTAAAACCATGGGTCAATCAGCCAGAAAGCTATTGGGTATGTGGTTCATTATCACATTAATAGAACCAACATGTCTTCCTATAATCCAGTTATTTCCAGGCAAATTTCCCCCCTCCACTTTTCGTCCTGGTTGAGAACTGGCTCTTTGGAGATAAAGCCACTCACCCAGCATGCGTGTTCTTCTCCTGGGTGACTTTTTTCAACATAAACGGCCGCCCTTACTGCGGGTGCTCTCTTCTTTGTGTTGAATTATAGTGAACATGCTCTCGGTGTTCATACATAAGGAGGAATCAGCTATAAACATGCTGGGGAGAGAGCTGTCTGCTGTGGTAGGAAGATAAAATTTTAGCCCTAATTCACGTCTTCTCTAAAGAAGATTTCTCAGTAAGTTCAATAACTCACATCATATAGTCCATCTTCCAGAAAATCCTTGAATCTACTTTCAAAATAAATCCGAAAACTGGAAGCAGTTATAACACCGACTGCTTCCCCGATTATCAGTGAAATAAAGTCTTTTATGCCTGTCAGTCTTGCATCTGTGTGACAACCACGATTTTAATTCTTTTTAAAGTTGACCACATCTCACAGGTTGTGGAGAGCTTCCGCTGCGGTTCAGCTGACGGCGCAGGGGGACTTTGTCCCAAGAGACGCGTTTGTTCCTCACGGGACACTTAAGTCTACCCCTGTCTTCTCTGTCTCCCCGAGGTGACCTCGAGGAAACAAAAGACTTGCTGACTTGGTTTTCTCCTTTTAATATTCTTCTCCGCTCATTTCACGAGCTTTTGTGTTGGATTGTTTGGCTTTACCCTTGGTCCGAAGGTCTCCCTCTCCATGGTGACCGAGTGCTGGGAGGGCGCTGACCTCTGTGTGTGGACTGACGCTTTCTGGAGCCCTGCTCTCTGGTGGGAGCGACGGAGCTGAGCCCGCGTGGCAGTTGTCTGCGTGGGGGCTCACCAGCTTTGAGTTCCATTGGTGGGGACTCGGCGTCACGGGGAAGGAGGAACAGCATCTGATGCCAGACCATCGGTAGCTCGGTGTCGGAGCAGCCAGGGTGCAGGGCGCGGCGTGTGTGCCCTCGGAAGATGCTGACTCACACAGAGCCATGTCATCTGTGAGGGCCACCCGCCCGGGCCAGGCTGGAAGGGACACGCCTCTGCCGTGTCTCCGGGGCCAGCTCTTCCGCTGCACCGGGAAGGAGGGCGTTCAAGGGCTGCGTGGACGGGCAGGGGTGGGGCGGGAGCAGCAGGATCATCTGGCTTCCCCCTGGGGGCCCACCGCCCACCCGGCCCCGGTGGTTGGCCCAGAACCCTTGCTGACAGCGCGTCCTGCGAGCACGCCTGGTAGCCACCGGTGCCCTGGGTGATTCCTCAGCCTGTGTCCTGTGTCTGTCACGTCTTTCCTGTGCTCAAGGCAGAAGGTGTTCACGGGGCATCTGTGGTGTCAGTCTGTCCGTCTCTGGTGGCTCGTCCATTTGTTTTGTTGGCGTCACTCACGCACCCCTCACGCATCTCTCAGTGGAAGTCAGCATTGGCTGTGTGTCCCTCGGGGATGGTCCTGCTGTGATGCTCTTGGCCGAGGTGACGGAGGAGTCTCCTCCATGTGTCCCTCCTGTCTTGTCTGTGCCCTGAGTGGGGACCCCCGACCTCTGACACGTTCCTGGACGCAGCCTTCTCCATCAACAAAGTGCAGCTGTCGTGGCTCCTGAGGACCCTTCACACTCCAGCCTCGCTCGCCAGCTCTGCCCCTCAGACCGCTCCGCTGGCTCTGCCAGCTCCCCCGCACCATGGGCCCCACCACAGGCCCCGCCACGGGCCCCGCCACGGCCGGCCTTCTGGGGCCTACCCTGTGCCTGCAGCTGGGGGACGGCCCGGGTTCGGCTGCAGATACTGCTGCTCCCTTTTCAGCCCTTGGCTGGCTGGCTTGAGTTAAGTGGGTGTTTTTCTTTTTTAATGAAGGAAGAATCAGGGAAGCATGATCTGAATGGTTCTACCCCCAGCATGTCCCGAGTGCCTCTCGTGGGCCAAGCCTGCGTTTGGACTCCGGGCGTCTGGCGCACACTCAGTCTGTGCGTGCTGTCCTGAGGCAGGAAGGTCCGTGCTGTGCAGAGACGGAAGCGGCAGGACATTTTTGGGAAGTAGACGCCCAGTGGCACGCATTTCTCTCACGGGAGCCGTGGCAGACGGCTCCTTCCACCACGCAGGGTCCTTGAGAGGGGCGCTCTGCGCCGAGCCACAGATCTGCAGGACTGCTGTCCGAGGGGCTGTGTGTCTGTCTTCCTGCAGCGCTCCCCTGAGCTTTCCCGCTGCCTTGGATGGTTTCCGTTGTACTGCCCTGAGAAAGACATGTTTCTAACATGACGGTCCATCCTTTGTGTTGGGGCAGCACAGCTCCGAGTTCACGCGGGTGTCCGTGTTCACGCATGAGCACAGACCCCACCTCACTCACCCGCCACCCTCCTGCCTCTCCCACATTTCCATCAGAAACACGCTTGTTAACCAATCGCTCTGAAGGTGCCGTGCTTTTTTTAGCACAGTGGGAAGAGCCATCGGGATCCTGGGTCGGACTCTGTGACTCAGGAGTTACTAAGTATTTCTGTTACTCAGCGTGCACTCACCGAGTGCCTCCTGTGCGCCCGGGTGTCCCAGGTGCTGGGGCAGTGACAGTGAACCAACAGGGAAGATGCAGGGCACACTCCCTGCTGCCCTGGCCTTTGCACTGTGTGGAGGAGAAGGGGGACAGAGGACATAGCGTGTAAATAACCAGGACCCACGTGAGAGGAGTGCGCAGGGCGACTGAAGCAGGCAGGGTGTGACTGGTTACTGTAGATGAGGCTGGTGACTGAGCTGCGGTCTGCAGGCACCGGCCCCAAAGGCCAGGCAGAGGGCGTCCACAGCAAGGCAACGGCGAGCCTGCCACGTCCCACAGTGGGACGGACGCCACAGAGCCGGGGTGCCGGGGGAGAGACCAGAGAGCCGAGCTGGGGGTTTGGGTTCTGATCGCAGGGCACTGAGGTTCTGAACCTGTGGTGTCAGGTTTGGTCTGGGAAGAGGGGCTCCTCGGGCGGTGAGTGGAGAGCCGAGCTGAGGGGGAACGGGGTCATCGTGGCACTGGCCCGAGTGTGGGCAGCCCGCCGCTCGAGGCGGTGGTGGCAGGGGGGCACAGGGTGGGTAGGCTTGAGGGGGGAGGTCGAGTTAAAGACTGACTGTGGATGGTGGCGGGAGGGATCAACGTCCTGTGAACTTGGAACGTCCCTTAAACGTTTCCAGTGACAGGCTCCTCCGCAGGTCTGAACTGCAGGTCCGTCGGAGAGTCCCACGGGGAGCACCCCTTCCCGCTGCCCTGGGGACATTGGGCAGTGTCTGGGGACCCTTCCATTATCTCAGGTGTGTGTGGACTTGATGCCTCTGGAATCTCGTGGGCAGAGACCAGGGGTGATGCTAAACATCCCACAGTACACAGGACAGTCCCTCAGCCAAGGGTCATCTGGCTTTACGTGGCCACGGTCCTGAGGTTGCAAAACTCTGAAACTCTGCTCCCCACCGGGCAGGGAGGAGGAGGGTTTGCTGCTGTCCTGTATCGGCGTCCAGGGCGGGAGTTCGAAATCCCGTGCAGAGAGACAGTGTCATCGATGCCGCCATTTCACAGCGTCTGCTGGGGTGGAGACAACACGTTCCTACAGCTGTCTCATCCAGGGGTTCCCCGCCCTGGACCGGAGCGGCTGTGCTGTGTTTCGAATGTGGTCCGTGGGGCAGTGGCCGGGGTCATGTGTCAGCAGAGCAGCAGAAAACAGCTCAACAATTGTGTGACTTTTGATGCCACCACGGCCCCCATTTTAAACTGCGTTTCAGAAACACTGGCGATAAAATCCAGTGGAAATGAGTTGCACTGTAAACTTCCGTTTTAACCAGAAAGTGGTGGGTGGGCGAACACAAGACGGGGGATTGCAGCCCCCTCTGCCCTGAGAAATGCTGAGAGGAGGCCGCAAGGTGCTGAAGGAGAGCAGAGGCTGGATGGAGCGGCTGGCTCTTGTCCCGTCCCCAGTCTCCAGCACGCCCGCCCCAGGTCCCGTTCCTGTTCCCGCCCTCCCACTGGACAGGGACAGAGACAGGGCGCCCCCTGCTGGAAGGGGCGCCTCCTAATGAGGGAAACAGGGAAGCCTCCCCTGTGTTTAGATTCAGGAGCACCCCCAACAACGCCGGAGAGGTTTGAATGAGTTCTTAGCCGGGTGTAGGATCATGTTTTACGTTTAAAATGTTAAACCAGCAGCAAATATTCAAGGCGGTCACTCGAAGTAATCAGTGGCTAGGTGCACGCGCACATCGGCTGAGGGAGAACCACTTGAGCCACAGTCGAGACAAACCAGGGCGCATTCAACGCACAGAGCTGACAACACGGAGACTCGGCCGAGCCACTGGCGCCGTCCAGGCCCCGCTTCCTCCAGGCGCTGACTGCGTGCACGCCTGTCAGCGCTGCCGGACACGACCCGGTGTCAGAGATTCACTGCCCTCTGCCCGGTCCGGCTCTTCACCCAGCCGGTCTTTATCGGAGGTCTGCTTGCCTCGCTCGATGCGGGGTCTGGCGGGCAGCTGTAATTCCCCAGTGGCGGAGTGCCAGGAGGCGGCCTTTTCTGCTGGCGAGAAAAGGAGAATTTTTTCATTTTTAGTCTCTATCGCTTAACGTGGCCAGCCGCCTCTGGTCCCTGTGCGATTGGAACCGTGGAGCACGTTCGTGGAAACAGGCTGGAAAGGACATGGCGTGCGATCTTCTCCGTTAGAGGCGTTCTCGGGGTCTTCCCAGCCCAGTCCTTCTCGACCTCCTCTGCACCGTCTGTGCACGCGGTGAAGCCCACGGCAGCGGCTTCAGCGTACAGGGGGCGCTGTTTCAGTGTCGCCAGCTAGAAGCAGTGGCTCTTAGGCCAGGTAGTAGAGTCGGCTGTTAGGATGGGACTTTCCACCGGCGTTTTTCTTCCATGTTTTGAAGGAAATAGGACTTGTTTTCCCTTCAAAGAGACATTTTCTGGTCGGAGAAGAGCAGTGTGTATTTCCAAGGTGCCCTGATTCCAAAGCTCCCAGTATTTTGTTTTTGTTTTTGTTTTTAAAGATTTTATTTATTTATTTTAGAGAGAGGGGAAGGGAGGGAGACAGAGGGAGAGAAACAGCAATGTATGGTTGCCTCTCGCATGGCCCTCACTGAGGACTCAGCCCGCAACCCAGGCATGTGCCCTGACGGGGAATCGAACTGGGACCCTCAAAGCTCTCAGTTTTTATTAAAGTAGCAGGATGATGCGCCTAGCATGTTGTTGCTTGTGTTTTCCTTGGAAAATGTGGAGCTGGGAGTTAGAAGAATTCATCTGAATTCAGGGTTCAACATTGGGACCACTGGCCTCTGCAGCCCCAGATTGCCCCTTGCCTTGAGTGTCACCTGAGAGGCGGGGATATTCAAGTAGAAAGGGTCAGTTTGTCAAGTGGGTTTGAAGCCTGCTGGGAGTGTCAGAGGTCCCTGTGTCTGGGTTTTCTCATAGTCTCCCGGCGTTTGCGTGCCACTGGGGATCAGTGCCCTTTTACATGCCGATGGGAGGCGTGCAAGGCTCAGAGAGGCCACGTGGCGAGGCTGTGGCGGAGCTGGGACTTCGTGTGACCGCAGAGCTGCTCACTTACCAGTGCATTCCTGTTTGTTCTACCTGAGGGTGACCATGCCAGTTTTGGTAACAACCGTAATGTAATATTTAAATATATACCTATTTCAATATATATTATACGTACTCTGAACAAAGTAGGAACAGAGAAAATGCATCAGGCATAATAAAGACCTTGCATGGCCAGCCCACAGCTGACCTCCCACTCAGCGGGGAACAACTGGGGGCTTTTCCTGCCGTCCCTCTCGGGTCAGGGACAAGACAGGGGTGTCCACTCTCACCACCTGTGTTCACTGTGGTGCGACGGTCAGAGCTGGAGCAGTTAGTCAGGCAACAGAAATGCATCTCTCTGTCTACACGCACACACATGCCTGTAATAGGTAATACATACGCATGTAATATACAGCGGGAGATCACGCAGCCGTGAGAAAGAAGGGAGTCCTGCCATTTGCAACATGGATGGACCTCGAGGGCATCACACTAAGTGACGTGAGGCCGGGAAGAAAGACAGATGCTGCACGGTGTCACTTGTAGGTGGGCTGTAAAAATAGTGAAGCCGCACCCCCAGAAGCAGAGACCAGGGAACTGGGGCCGGTGGGAGACGCGGGGGGGGGTGGTGGTGGAAGGGGACAGACCTTCCGCTGTCAGGTGCGTGAGGTCTGAGGATCTGGTGTGAGACTCGGTGAATGCAGCCGAAAGACGCACGTGTGTGTGTTCACGTGCACACGTTGACTTTCCTGTGACTCTCTGGGACTGAGACGTCACTTCGTAAACACTCAGCCATGGGCTGGGTCCTGATGGGCGTCAGCCGAGTTCCCTTCCCGCGAGTCGGGAGTCACTGCGAGGGCCCCGGTGGAGCCAGGGAGAGGCCCCTGGAGTGTTCGTGGAAGAGCACCGTGTCCATTACCATCTTTCATCGGCATCCCCGTGGGGCCGTAACACTTCCCATTTTCACTCACACAGCCAGTCTCACACCTTTATCTCACCTGAACACCGTGCGCGTGCCGCTGGCCGGGGCTGTCCTGCCTGGACGAGGGGTGGGCCGTTCATTGTTGTGTGCCCAACGTTTTCCACTGTGTGGAAGGTGAGGGTCTGTGCTGAGTGGCTGCAGAAGGGCACCGGGTCTTGCCTTCTGGGGAGACTGTGCGTCACCACCTCCCGCTGGCACCTTGTGTGCGAGCCGACACACCAGGTGTGGGGCACGGAGGGCCGGGGTCCTACTGGGAGTGTGGTGGCCGCGCCTGTGTGTGACACCCCGGTCTGCTCACGGAAGGCGCTGCCCCTTCCTGTCCCGTTTCAGAGTGAAACAGGTGTGTCGAGAAAAGAAAGCGAACTGGAGCCCCTGATGCCAACCTGGGGCTCCGGCCAGTGTGGCACTGAGCGTGATGTCGTGGGTCGGGTGGGAGGGCTCACCTCTCCTGGGCCGAGTCCTCTGTTCTTTGTCTGGTTGGCCGGCTCGTCCTGCTCAGCTCCATCCCTGGTGGGTGCGCCCCTCTGCCTGGGGGTCAGTGGGGTGGATCAGGCACCGAATCCGCTCCTTCCCCCAACGCCACCTGGGAGAGAAAACAAAAGGCCACCAGTGCACCGACCTTCGCAGCCTCTTGGACGCTTGCGCCACGGATGATGTGGCCCAGTCTGCGCCCTCGCGTGGTCAGTGCAGGCCAGTCCCACTCCTTCTCCTGCCAGCAAATAGCAGGCACGGCCTCTCGGGAAAGACAGCGAACCCTGCGCCGCCGGTACAGGCCTGGAGCTGCCCGCCGGGAAGGGCGACAGCTCTGCGTGCCGACCTGGGCGTAGACTCGGTGCCTGGAGCTATGCGCCTCTAGGCCTGTCAGCTCCGCCGCAGTGTCTTCACCTGTGTGTGTGCGTGTGTGTGTGTGTGTGAGAGTGTGTGTGTGTGTGTGTGTGTGTGTGTGTGTGTGTGTGTGTGAGAGAGAGAGAGTGTGTGAGTGGTGCGTGGGTGTGGTGAACCTGCATATTCAAATGTAACAACATGGCCATTTTTAATTTTTTAAATTTTATGTGAAGTTATATTTTGTAATTTGCGTTTGAAGTTTTGTGTTCATTCATTATGGAATCCCCTGAAGAGCACTTGTGAATACCTGGAAATGCAGAGAAGCAGTTGTCTGTCAAGATCTTTGATGTACAAACTTTAATAAAAAGTTTCAGGAATACTCCCATTTTTGTCCCATACTTGTATTACTCTGTAAAGAAAATTGCATACGCCTTTTAAATTATTCCCAAACTTCCAGTGCCTTCAGATCTTAACAGTGAGTTCATTCCTTTGATGTTATTGTCCGTGTGGCATGAAATTACATGTGATTATGCAGAAAAAGAAAAGAAGTCTCTCTTTTGATCCTAAAAATATGTAAACTGTGTCCTGTGCAATTGTAGCATTTGCTCCCGACTCTTCTTGAAGCCTCCCACTTCTGCGGGTTCTGTTGCCTGTCTTACGGGCTGAGCACGGTGTGATTCTGGGTGGCCCTTAGACTGCACTTCCCAGCGCAAGACCACTCATCTGAGAAAAGGCAGTTACCTTTAAACCTTTTCCCTCCTTTCAGACTGGGGCCCACAAGAAAGAGGCTTGTGGGTTAATTTTTGTTCCTGGATTCTCAGAGGATGCTGGGCACCCCGTCAGACCAAGTCTGCCCAGTCAGAGGGAAATCCAGACTGTCATCTCTCAAACAGCCACTTGAAATAGTAATTTGTTGAGTGGATAATGGAGAAAGCTGAGTTAGGACAGGATTTCTGGTCCTAATAGCATATAAATGTCTTAAGATTGTCAATCTAGAGTCCTGTGAAATCTATTTACTTTGAAACTCAACTGAAGATACTACTTCATTTGTATTTAAGTATATATTTATATGCAAGATGTTGGGATATATTTAGGTTTTGCTTAATAAGTCGCTGCTTGTCTTCTATTATTTTTTTAGTCCTCACCCAAGGATATGTCTTTAAACTTGACTTTGGAGAGAGAGGATGGGTGGGGTGGGGGGAGAGGTGGGTGGATGGATGGATGGATGT